>JAYKAV010000917.1:0-11544 GCA_035582835.1 Phoebastria nigripes | reverse complement strand
GGGACCCCACATCATGGACCCTTAAAGAAATGGGAAGCACTTGTGCAAGTCATTTGTTTTAAAGGAACACATTCCTCCTCCAAACACCCCAGGTCAGCTATGTCCCTTGCACCTAGACCTGGAAGAACATTGCTGGTTCTGAATGCCAGCGCTGAATTTCACTCCCTTGTTTATCTGCAGGAACATGTTTTGCCTAAGCCCGTCACCTGGCAGGAAGTCCTCTCCTCTGTTTTCACACATCTACAGAACATTTGTCTGCATCTGAGCTTTTCAGCATAATGCCTTTCAATCAGGCTGGAGAAATAAGGCCTTTGGGGATCTTCCACTTCTGACCCTCCCTTAGACCATTGCTTCAGGAAGGGAGGACTCCTGCCTGCTACTCCCTTGATGAGRTCTCCTGTGGCTGTAGTGCAGTACCAAGGGATGCGCTTAAAAATACAATTTAGTATCCTCAGCCTAGGCAGCTACTGCCTAGGTTGTGTTGTGGGACACACACCTGGCCACCAACCRTGGCCCCAGCTGATTGTGTGTCTCTGGGTGGCCCYATGCCATGTCTGCCAGCCCAGTGCAGTCATCGGGGATAGCCTAGAGAGCAGCATCCCTTGAGGCGCTCCTGAAGTGGGACAGGCACCTCACAAAGGTAGGTTCATCTCAGCTGAACTGCCCACCAGTGTTGTCTGCTTCTCTCTGTTGACTACAGAGTGAGCCGAGCTAACTAGTTAAGACTTGACTAAATATTACCTGCCTCAAGTCATGGGGCTGTGCTCCGCTTACAGTATAAGCAGTCTCAGCTACTTCTTTTTCCTACACAGAAAATCCCCATCTTAGTTCTGCTCCAGTTATCACGAGGTTCCTGCATCTGCACGTAGTCCTGATCCACACAAAGGAAGTGAAGCACTCCAAGAACTCCCAGAACTTTTTAATTTACCCCCACGGTGACAGAATCTCAAATCTGCTAATTATTATTATTCTTTTTTGAATGACCAGAAGCTCCAGGTGATTTGAGATTTTGCTTTCTTCTTGAATCCCAGCACTTGCCTTCACACAGGCGTCAGGAATCCTATAAGGGAAGGTTGCTGGAGTCTTCTGTTGGAGGTAGGTATGCATCCCCTGCTCCTCTGAGTAGAGCTACGCTGTATTATCTTGTCACTTGACAATGRCATCTAGGAGCTTTTGTGAAGTTGGATCACAGAAACAKCAGGAGGTTGCTGGAGGTATTTACTCTTTCTGACAAAAATACTGAAAAGAAGACGAATTCCACGCATTGCCAATGACAGTGTATATACAGAGGAAAGAGAGTATCACTAGGAAAGAGAAAATGACCTGAAAATGTCTGCTTGCCACTTGTAATATATCTTACTTAATGGAGACAGCTTCAGAGACACTACCCACATGTTGGGACAGGCCTGAAGGAAGACAGTCTCTGCTGCACCGTTGATAGCTGTCTTACAGCATTTCTGTCTTTCAGATTTTTACCAGAGCTCGATCTTAGCCTCATGCTAGGGAGGTTACTGAGGCAAAAGAGAAAGGTTGGGYTTGRATTGAAAGCAGRTTGCCTTCTCTTCTCTCCCCCCGTACTTGTGCAAAAAATATTCTGTTTTTACGGAAAATGAAAAGAAAGAAGTCTCTGTACAGTATTAGCTGTGGATTGTTACAAACCAGGATTTCATACCAAAAGTGGCTTTCCTTTTTGGTCCTGTGGRAAAAACAGCAATTTGCAATCAGAAAATAGGTATATGTTTGTAAGGATTTAGAATGCAATTCTTCACTGACACTAAGGAACTAACTGTGAAGGGAAAAAATTACAGGATCCCTGCAGAGTATTCACCAAAGGCAATGGAACTGTGCAGAAAGTTCTGGTCTCGACAGTTCTCTGAAATTCCATTTTGGTAATCAATTACCAGTTTGTAGGGGAAAAGAAAAAAGTCCTGGTTTATTCTGCATATGACTTTTCCTTGTAAGGAATTAGATTTTTTTTCAACTGAATCAAATAAAGGCAGTAACTGCCCATCAGGGAAATGGCTCCAGTAATCTTGGGCTGGGGGGAGGGGGTGGGCAGCCACCCTCTTCTCTTAAAACTTCCTCACAGTGTCTCCAAATTCATTGGATATTATAACATTATTTTTCTAAATCCTTAAACACTGTCTCTGTGATTTTAACTCATGCCATTTATTTGACTGAAAAGAAGTTTGAAAAAGGACTGTGATGCAGAGATCTTTGTAATCATCTAATGTAAGGAAATACCAGAACTTGGAAAGGAATTGGGGTTGAGATTGAGCTAAACCATACTGTCCATGGACTCTAACGAGGAGTATAGCCTGACCACAGTGATGTTGCCTTGAGGGTGAGCAGATTCCCTCTCCAGACTTCTTGACTCTGATGGGAGCTGAGACAGCCATCTCACTTGTCCTTACTTATTTGTTAGCGCACAGGCCACCTAGCCTAATGCRGACTTATATGTCAGGCCAGCCCAAATGATGAATGGAAGCTTAGGGCAAGCAGGTCCTGCGTGGGTGACAGTTGTCTATATCTAGACAGAGAACCCCTGCAGCTCCATGGATAAGCTTCAGCTCAGTTTAACATGCAAGTAATTGCTCTAGGTGAGGTGTGTTCCAGGCAGAGGTCCTGCTTCACAAGCTGAGTGGTATGGTTAATAGTCTAGAGCGAAGGGCTGCATCCAGAGGGACCTTGACAGGTTAGAGAGGTGGGCCTGTGCGAACCTCATGACGTTCAACAAGGCCAAGTGCAAGGTCCTGCACCTGGGTCAGGGCAATCCCAAACATGAATACAGGCTGGGCGATGAGTGGATTGAGAGCAGCTCTGCAGAGAAGGACTTGGTGGTATTGGCGGATGAAAAACTGAATATGAGCCATCAGTGTGCGCTCACAGCCTGGAAAGCCAATCGTATCCTGGGCTGCATGAAAAGAATTGTGGCCAGCAGGTCGAGGGAGGTGATTCTGCCCCTCTACTCTGCTCTGGTGAGACCCCACCTGGGGTACTGTGTTCAGCTCTGGGGCCCCCAGCAGAAGAAACACATGGACCTGTTAAGAGTGGGTCCGGATGAGGGCCACAGAAATGATCAGGGGGCTGGAGCACCTCCCCCGTGAGGACAGGCTGAGAGAGCTGGGGTTGTTTAGCCTGGAGAAGAGAAGACTCCAGGGAGACCTTATAGCGGCCTTCCAGTACTTCAAGGGGGCCTACAAGAAAGATGGGGAGGGACCTTTATCAGGGAGTGTAGTGATAGGACGATGGGTAACAGTTTTAAACTGAAAGAGGGTAGATTTAGATTAGGTATTAGGAAGAAATTCTTTAGTGTGGGGGTGGTGAGACACTGGAACAGGTTGTTCAGAGAAGTTGTGGATGCCTTCTCCCTGGAAGTGTTCGAGGACAAGTTGCATGGGGCTTTGAGCAACTGGATCTAGTGGAAGGTATCCCTGCCCATGGCAGGGAGGCTGGAACTAGATGATCTTTAAGGTCCCTTCCAACCCAAACCGTTCTATGATTCTATGATTCTATGATTCATGCAGTGACAGCGATGAAGCTCTGGAGCCTTTCTCTGTGTAACACTGTGCCCTTGACTGTGCTTTTCAGGCTGAATGACTTTTGTGTTCACTTTGTGCTTTAAAGCCTGGGGCTTCATGATTGCAAATCTTACTGAGATAAAATGGAAACTGTGCCTACCTGGAACCCATGTAAAAGAGCAGACCCCTCTTTAAATCCAGGGACAGGGTAGGGAGGGTGTTCAAAAAGGCATGTAGAAGTGTGCTCTGATACAAAGTGTCAACATGAGCAAACAGAAAGAATTTCTACAGCGGTATTTACCACTGCATTGTTATTATGAACTTGATGAGTCATTTCAGAAGGGAAATAAGGACACTGAACCGGATTAAGAAGTGACGGTTGAATGAACCCTTGGCTGTGGCAACTATAGGACGGTGGAGTTTAAGGTTCTGAGAAGACTGAGCAAAAGAAACAGCACGATTGCATCGCTGGCCTTCTGAAGAACACATTTTGGCTTGTTCAGGTGCCTGCTTGGGAGGATCCCAAGGAAAACTGCCCTGGAGGGTAAAGGGGCACAGGAAAACTGTTTGTTCTTCAATGTCAGCCTCCTCAGAGCGGACTGCATTCAAATTTGCAGTAAGTCAAGCAAGTGCAAAAGAAGGCCAGCATGGATGGACAGAGATCTCCTGGCAGCTCTAATGCAAAAAGGACCTACACAGAAGGTAAAAGCAGGAACAGGCTACTTCAGAACAACACAGAGACATTGTCTGCTCATATAGGAAAGGAGTCAGGAGAAGCCAATGCTCAGCTGGAGCTGAAACTTGCAACGGAGGTGAGGGGCAGGAAGAAATGGGTAGCAAAGGGAAGACTAAGGAGAATGTGGGCTCATTGCTTAGTGGGGCTGGGAACCTAGTGACAAGGGATGTGGAAATGGCTGATTTACTCAATGCCTTTTTCCATCAGTTTTCCATAGTAAGCTTTGCTCTCAGGCCTCTTAGGTCCTTGAGCTTTCTAGCTGAGTTCGTGAAACAGTACCCATGGTTGAAGGAGATAAGGATAACTTAAGCCAATTAGACCTGCACAAGACAATGGTACCAGATTGTATTCATCCTACAGTGCTGAAGAAGCTGGCTCATGTCGCTGCAAGGCTGTGCTCTATCATCTTCAAGATACCGGTTGAGGGAGGTTCCTGATGACTGGAAATAGGCAAATGGCACATCCATCTTCAGAGATGGCAAGAAGGAGGATCCAGGGAACTACAGGCTGATCAGCCTCACCTCAGTCCCTAGGAAGATTATGGACCCATCGCTAAACACATGAAGGACAAGAAGGTGATTGGGAAGAGTTACAATGGATATCCCGAGGACAAATCATGTCCAATGAACTTCATAGCTTTCTGTGATGAGGTGACTGGCACTGTGGATGAGGGCAGGGCAGTGAACGTTGTATACCTTGACTTTAGCACATAGTCTCCCATAGCCTTCTTGACACCAAAGTGGTGGGACATGGGCTGGATAAATGAATGATAAGGTGGATGGAAAATTGGATGAACTGCTGAATTCAAGAAGTGGATATCAGTGGTGTGAAGTGCAGCTGGTGAGAAGTAACTAGTGGTGTCCCTGAGGGATAAATACTGTGGTCAATACTGTTTAATGTCTTCATTAATGAGCTGCATGATGGGATGCAATGTCCTCTGAGTGAGTTTGTGGAGGACACCAAAATGGGGAAAGCAGTCAGTAGGCTGGATGGCAGGGCTGCTATTCATAGGGACCTGGACAGTTTGGAGAAATAGGCTGGCATGAGCATCATAAAGTTTGACAAAAGTAAATATGACATCTTGCATCTGGGAAAGGACAGTCCTGTGCAATCAGTAGAGGCTAGTGGCTGACTGTCTAGGAAGCAGCTTTGCAGAAAAAGACCCTGGTAGACAAACAGCTGAATAGGAGATGGCAATGTGTTCACATGGCAAAGAAGGCAATACACATCAGGGCTCTGTTAGCAAAGGTCTAGCCAGCTAGCCCAGGGAAATGATCCTACCCCTCTATTCAATGCTTGTGAACCCCATTTGCAGTACTGTGTCCAGTCCAGGACTCTCCAGGAAAAGACAGACAGTGATATGCTGGAGTGAGTGCCTTGGAAGGCCACCAAACTAATCACTGGGCTGGAGCACATGGCATGCTGAGAGAACTGGATTTGTTCATCCTTAAGAAGAGAAGGCTAAGGGGAGACCTTATCTCTGTCTGTAACTAGCTGATAAGATGAGGATACAGAGGAGATGGAGCCAGACTCTTCCTGGAGGTGTACAGCAACAGGATGAAAGGCAACAGACACTAATTGGAACATGCTGAATTCTTACTAAATATAAGGGATTTTGTTTGTTTCTTTATTTTTTTCCATGAGACTGGCCATATACTTGAACAGGTCCACAGAGTTTGTGAGACTTGATGACCTCCAGAAGTCCCTCCCAACCTAAATTATTCTACGATTCTATGTTTTAATGATTCTATACGCCGATACATGTTTATAACCATCTTTATTGCTGTTGTTGGTACAGGGATAAAGAATGGAATCAAAGAACATCACCACCACTGTGACAGAATTTGTCCTGTAGGGCCTGACACAGACGCAAGCTGCAGTATTGTCTCTATGTGACCTTCTTTCTCATCTATGTGATAACCTGGCTGGTGAACTTCACCATCATTGCAACTGTAGCTGCTGATCACCGGCTCCACCCACCCATGTACCTCCTGCTGGCCAACTTGGCTTTCCTTGATGTCAGTGATTCCTCAGTCAATACTCCCAAACTGCTGTCAGGTCTCCTCACCCAACATACAATGATCTCATTCAATGAGTGCTTCCTCCACATGTTCTTCTTCCATTTCATTGCTGGTGCGATGGCTTTTTTCCTTATAGGGATGACAGTTGATTGGTATGTGGCCATCTATAAGCCACTGCATTACTTGTCTATCATGAACTGGAACATGTGCACAGGATTCGTGGCAATTGCATGGTTCAGTGGATTTGTTCACTCTACTATACAAACTGGTTTTCTTCTCCAGCTACCATTCTGTGGCCCCAATGTACTGGACAATTTCTACAGTGATGTCCCTCAAGTCATCAAACTGGCCTGCACTGACACCTGCGTGGCTGAACTACGGATGGTGTTTAATAGTGGAGTGATTCTCATTATTCATTTTGTAATCTTGATTATTTCTTACACTGTCATCCTGCTGAAGATAAGGACATGCATCACAGAAGGGAAGCAGAAAGCCTTGTCTACCTGTGGAACCCAGATAACCGTTGTGAGCTTGATATTCATCCCCTGCATCTTCATCTATGCTCAGCCTTATAAGAAATTCCCTATGGACAAGGTGGTCTCCATTGTTTATACTGTGGTCACCCCAATGCTAAACCCGATGATCTACACACTGAGAAATACTGAGATGAAAAAGGCCATCAGGAGATGTCCTGGTTTCGGCTGGGATAGAGTTAATTTTCTTCCTATTAACTGGTATAGTGCTGTGTTTTGGATTTAGTACGAGAATAATGTTGATAACACACTGATGTTTTAGTTGTTGCTAAGTAATGTTTACACTAGTCAAGGACTTTTCAGCTTCCCATGCCCTGCCAGGTGCAAAAGAAGCTGGGAGGGAGCATAGCCAGGACAGCTAGCCCAACTGGCCAACAGGGTATTCCCTACCATATGACGTCATGCACAGTACATAAACTGGGGGTTGGTGAGGGAGGGGCGATTGCTGCTTGGGTACGGGCTAGGCATCGGTCGGCGGGTGGTGAGCAATTGCATTGTACATCGCTCATTTTGTATATTCTACCATTATTATTATTATTATTATTATTATTATTATTATTATTATTTTCCCTTCYTTTTCTGTTCTATTAAACTGTCTTTATCTCAATCCACAAATTGTACTTTTTTTTCTGATTCTCTCCCCCATCCCACTGAGGGGGCGGGGGGAGTGAGCAAGCGGCTGTGTGGTGTTTGACTGCCTGCCAGGTTAAACCACAACAGTCCTTTTTGGTGCCCAACGTGGGGCTCGAAGGGTTGAGATAACAACAGATCTGACCAAAGCACGTTACAGCAAATTTGTTATAAGCATTCATTATGTTGCTGGTCACAATGTTGGTTTATTTGCTCTCAGAGTTGTTGGATTTGTTCTTGGAGTTGTGTGATGTAACACCTTACTTGCTGTATATACTGTTCATCAGTATCTATGTGCTGTTTATCACATCTGGGAGATGGATTAAGGTTATAGCTTTGCTATATTGTGTAACACTGGCTTATGGTATGATAAACTTATTGGTCATGAGATTGTACTCAGCACTGCCGTCATCCCTGTGCTTTGGGGGCTATCTCTCGGAAACTATTAGTAATTACACTTTTTACCTTTTCTCTTCGGAGAGCCAATTTACGGGGGAGACACCTTCCTATACCTTCCCTTTCATATCTTCAGAAACTCCTTTTTCTTCTATCCTCTTCATGAAGCCCTTCACAACAGTTCTTGAGAATTTTGAATATCCTTGGGATGTTCAAACAAGCATGATCAGAGTGCTATGTCTTCTGAACAAGGTTCAGGTCTTGCTTAGGGTTAAACAACTATTTAGGAATACCGTCCAGAGATCAACCCTGGCGACAGGCACTGTGGCTACTCCAACCCCCATGACAGGCACTGTGGTTACTCAAACCCCGACGGAAGGCACTGCGGCTGCTCAAACCCCGGCGACAGGCACTGCAGTTACTCCAGCCCCCTTGACAGGCACTGCAGCTACTCAGACCCCGGCAACAGGCACCACGGCTACTCAAACCCCAGCAACAGGCACTGCGGCTGAACCAGAGGACAAACCAAGAAATCTTGGAAGTGAAACTCAGCCCATTGAGGAAGTGATGATGATAAAACACAGCCATGCAAGGAGGGAAGGAGGAAGAGGAAGAACTCGTGAGATGGAAACCACCAGATCCCTATCCCTGAGTGAGTTACGAGATATGCAAAAAGATTTCAGYCGTCGTCCAGGYGAGCATATTGTTACCTGGCTGCTCCGATGCTGGGATAATGGGGCCAGTAGCTTGGAACTAGAGGGTAGGGAAGCCAAGCAGCTGGGATCCCTTTCTAGGGAAGGGGGCATTGACAAARCRATTGGRHAAGGGGCWCRRGYCCTCAGCCTCTGGAGGTGACTCCTGTCAGGCGTGAAGGAAAGGTATCCCTTCAAGGAAGATGTTCTATGTCACCCAGGCAAGTGGACCACCATGGAGAGAGGTATCCAGTACCTGAGGGAATTAGCCGTGCTGGAGGTGGTTTATAGTGACCTGGACAACGAGCAAGTATCCACCTGCCCAGATGAAGTCCAGTGCACGCAACCCATGTGGCAGAAGTTGGTACGGAGCGCACGAGCATCGTATGCCAACTCATTGGCAATACTGTCCTGGAAACAGGAAGAAGCACGAACAGTGGATGACGCGGCTGGCAGATTCCGGGAATATGAAGAAAGTGTCTCTTCCTCCCTTGTCTCGGCTGTGCAGAAACTATCCCGGGAGTTCCAGCAATTCAAAGAGGATATGTCCTACTCTCCACCTGTATGGACCAGTATCTCAGCTATTAGAAGTCAGTGTTCTGATCAAGAGAGAGGATATAGAAGGTACACACCACGGGGCACCCTGTGGTTTTACCTGCGTGACCACGGAGAAGACATGAGGAAGTGGGATGGGAAACCTACCTGGACCCTMRAGGCATGGGTACGTGAGTTGCAAGGGAAAACAATCACACAAGGTGGTTCTCCCAGGAAAATTGCTGCTCCAGTTGCCAGAAAACACCTGTCTCGCAACGGTCCAGTTTCCAGTGAACAATTCCCCAGACAGAGTAGAAGGACTGATCTCACTTCTGATTGCAATGAAGAAATTCTTGACTCGTATTCACAAAAAGTGAGTAACGTACACTATGACCAGAACTAGAGGGGCCCTGCCTCCAGCCAGGTGGAGGAAAGGGACAACCAGTTTACTGGACAGTGTGGATTCAATGGCCTGGCACATCAGACCCACAGAAGTATAAGGCTCTAGAAGACACCGGTGCACAGTGTACCCTGATGCCATCAAGCTATAAAGGGGCAGAACCCATCTGTATTTCTGGAGTGACAGGGGGATCCCAAAAGCTGACTGTATTGGAGGCCGAAGTGAGCCTAACTGGGAAGGAGTGGCAAAAGCACCCCATTGTGACTGGCCCAGAGGCMCCRTGCATCCTTGGCATAGACTACCTCAGGAGAGGGTATTTCAAGGACCCAAAAGGGTACCGGTGGGCCTTTGGTGTAGCTGCCTTGGAGACGGAGGAAATTAAACAACTGTCCACCTTGCCCGGTCTCTCAAAGGACCCTTCTGTTGTGGGGTTGCTGAGGGTCGAGGTACAACAGGTGCCGATGGCCACCACAACGGTGCATCGGCGGCAATATCGCACCAACCGAGACTCCCTGATTCCCATCCAGAAGCTGATTCATCAACTGGAGAGCCAGGGAGTGATCAGCAAGACTCACTCACCCTTTAACAGTCCCATATGGCCAGTGCAAAAGTCTAATGGAGAGTGGAGACTAACAGTAGACTAYCGTGGCCTGAACGAAGTCACGCCGCCATTGAGTGCTGCCGTGCCGGACATGCTHSAACTTCAATAYGAACTGGAGTCAAAGGCAGCCAAGTGGTATGCCACCABTGATATCGCTAATGCVTTTTTCTCAATCCCTTTRGYGRSAGARTGCAGGCCACAGTTTGCTTTCACATGGAGGGGCATCCAGTACACCTGGAATCGACTGCCCCAGGGGTGGAAACACAGCCCCACCATTTGCCATGGGCTGATCCAGACTGCACTGGAACATGGTGAGGCTCTAGAACACCTGCAACACAGCGATGACACCACCGTATGGGGCAACACAGCAGCAGAAGTTTTTGAGAAAGGGAAGAGAATAGTCCAAATCCTTCTGAAGGCTGGTTTTGCCATAAAACAAAGWAAGGTCAAGGGACCTGCACAGGAGATCCAGTTTTTAGGAATAAAATGGCAGGATGGACATCATCAGATCCCCAATGAATGTGATCAACAAAATAACAGCCATGTCTGCACCAGCTAGCAAAAAGGAAACACAAGGCTTCTTAGGCGTTGTGGGTTTTTGGAGAATGCATGTTCCAGATTACAGTCAGATCGTAAGCCCTCTCTATCAAGTGACCCAGAAGAAGAACAATTTCAAATGGGGCCCTGAGCAACAACAAGCCTTTGAATAAATGAAACGGGAGATAGTTCAGGCAGTAGCCATTCAGCCAGTCCGGGCAGGACAAGATGTAAAAAATATGCTCTACACCGCAGCCGGGGAGAATGGCCGTACCTGGAGCCTCTGGCAGAAAGCACCAGGGGAGACTCGAGGTCGACCCCTGGGGTTTTGGAGTTGGGGATACAGAGGATCCGAGGCCTGCTATGCTCCAACTGAGAAAGAGATATTGGCAGCATAGGAAGGAGTTTGAGCTGCTTCAGAAGAGGTTGGAACTGAAGCACAGCTCCTCCTGGCACCCCGACTGCCGGTGCTGGGCTGGATGTTCAAAGAGAGGGTCACCTCGACACATCATGCAACCAATGCTACGTGGAGGAAGTGGGTTGCACTGATCACACAAGGGGCTCGAATAGGAAAACCCCAGTTCCCCAGGAATCTTGGAAGTGATCACGAACTGGCCAGAAGGCAAAGAATTTGGAATATCCCCCGAGGAGGAGGTGACGCATGCTGAGGAGGCCCCACTGTATAATAAACTACCAGAAAATGAGAAGCAATATGCCCTGTTCACTGATGGGTCCTGTCATCTTGTGGGAAAGCATCGGAGGTGGAAGGCTGCTGTGTGGAGTCCTATACGACAAGTCACAGAAACTGCTGAAGGAGAAGGTGAATCGAGCCAGCTGGCAGAAGTGAAAGCCATCCAGCTGGCCTTGGGTATTGCTGAACGAGAAAAATGGCCAGTACTTTATCTCTAGACTGACTCATGGATGGTGGCAAATGCCCTGTGGG
>JAYKAV010000916.1:0-26913 GCA_035582835.1 Phoebastria nigripes | reverse complement strand
TCGCATTTTGCCGTCCTGGAGCCCGCGGCTTCGCGCCCGTCCGAGGAAGCAAGGGTGCGGTGACGCCCCCCAGCCCTGCGCCCGCTCCCCCCGGCGCCGGCGTCCCCGCGGTCCCCGGGGCAGCGGCGCGGGCAGCGTGCGCTTCCCCCAGGCACGCTGCCGGCCCTGCCCCGCGGGAGGGAGGAGGTCCGGGCTCCGCAGACCCCCCCCGCCGGGCCGATCCCCCCCTCCSCGGCCGCTCCCCGCAGCGGCAGAGTACTCACACTCGGATTCGGATCCTTCCTCTTCTCCTTCCTCCTCCTCCTCACTGTCCTCACCTTCGCTCTCCTCCTCCTTCTCAATTTTCTGCCTCACGCTGGTGAAGACGGACTGCAGGACGATGGAGTCCTCGTAGATCTGGGGGGGGGGGGGGGCAGCGCCAGGGTGAGGAGGGGGAAGGAGCGGGCAGCGAGCGCTGCCTGCCCGGCATCACCGGGGCTCGCACCGCGCCGTGCCTTACCAGAGAGCCCTCGAGGTTGAAGGTCTGCGCGTTCTGGCACAGCAGCATGACGTCCTTCTCCAGGTCGTTCAGGCTCCGGTACTTGTGGTTGCGGATGCGCTCCTGCGGGGAGAGAARGGACGAGTCAGGCTGCGGCCGCGCTCGTTAGCCGGGCGGCAACGAGGGGGTTTGGTCCCCGCCCTCCGGCTCTCCCCAGACACCGACGGGAACAGCGGACGCTACGGCCTGCCCGCGCCCAGCACGGACAGCAGAGCCACCGCGCAGCCGGACGAGGGGTGGAGGCGTCCGCGCGGCCGCTGCCACGGCTGATGTCAAGGCCGACGGCACTGGCACGGTGAAGCGCGGCGGAGGGGGACGGGTCCGACCGCGGCGTGACTCTGGCGGCGTTACCTTGATTTTCTTGAAGTCGACGGGCTTGCGGATGAGCTCGTAGTACTCCGGCAGCTCCTTGCGGGAAGGCAGCTGGATGAAGACTTCGCTGAGCTGCCGTCCACTACTACTACAAAGAGAAACCGCGTGTCACAGGCGAGCACCCGGCAGCCGGCTGCGCCACCGGACGGAGGCTCCCACCCATCCCTCCTCCTCGGCAGCGCCGGCACGGGGAGAACGTGCGTGTGTGTCCCCCGGCAGCAGAGAGCAGCCCGGAGCCTCCCCGAGAGGGGTCTGGGGGATTTAAACTGCAGCGCCAACCGCTGTGCCGCGGGCGCCGGAACGGCAAAGCGCAGCGCCGGGAATGCCCGGCAGCACCGGACGGAACAGCCCCGAGCGGACTGTGACCCACGGGACAAGCCAACAGCGACCACTCCGTGCCGGGACGGCTGCCCCGAGAGGGACGGGGCGAGTTTTGCAGCCTACGGCCACGCTGGGCAGGAGCCAGGCCTCGGTTCACCCAAGCCAGCRGCAGAACTGCCCTCCGCAGCCTAATTAATTAACTCCTCTTTCCCAGCCCGCTAGACGAAGCCGCCAGCTGGACACGCGTGTGGCGCTGAGCCCGTTTGATCTTCCCAGCGAGCCAAGAGCGGGTCGGCGGCCACCCAAGAGCCGCAGGGATCAAACCGGCGGCGCTGCCGGCTCCCTGGCCGGGGTTCAGGCTCTCGTTAGGAGAGCGCAGCCGGCGCCGCGTGGCGAGAGCTCGGCGCCCGCCCCCGCTTCTCTTACCTGTCCTTATACTTGATGACGGCGTCCACGATCTTCTTCATTTTTTTGGTGAGGTTGGGGGGGTTTGGGGAGAGTTTCTCCGCCGGCGGCCTGCCGCGCTTCTTCTGCTTTTTGCTATCATCGTCCTTATCCCGGCTGCGGGTGCTGGTGGTGGGAGTGGCGGAGCCGACGTCCGTGTCCCGCTTGCGTTTACGGGAGGATTTTTTCTGGCGCACCTCCTCCTCGATCTCCTCCAGCGTGCCCTCCTCGATCGCCTGCCCAGGGGAGCAACACAGGATCCGCTAGCACGGAGGCTCCCGGCTGCCGTGGGGGGCTGCCATGGGGGGGCTTCACGGCTCCGCGTGCCGGGGGACATCCCCGCCAGGCTGCCGGCACTGCCCGCTCTGCCAGGAGCTGCTTAACCCACCTCTGCAGCTCCCAGCCCCGGCTGGACACACGGCCGAGGGGCTCCGGCGAGCGCCCAGCAGCTTCCCCCGTGCCGTGAGCCCATGGCAACGCCGCGCTTCCAAACCCCAACGGGCCGGGGACGCGACTCGGGGTTCGGTTCCTGGGAGCGGAGGCTCTGTAGGGCCCCGCTCGAAGGCGCGGCCACGGGGACGGCTTTGGGGCGACCATGAAGGTCCCTCACTGAACGGGTAATTGTGGGATGGGGAGAAACGAGGCCCTGGAGAGACCGGGCGTAGCATCGACAGCCTCTCCAGCCCAGGGAGCTCAATACGCCGGCCGCAATACAATTATCATTGCATTTTCCTCCTCCTGCACGCAACCACGCCTGCCAGCGGCGGATGCGGATGTTCAGAGTCCGCCCGGCCTCGTTAAGAGCAACCCTCAGCTACGGCGCGGGTTTGTGCCGGGACACCTCGGGGTCGGGGGGAAGCTCATGGCCAGGCCACGCTTTGGGGTCGAATCGAAGCCGCTGTGGAGAGCTCTGCGGCACGGGGCGGGTTTAACCGCGCGGTCGAACGCGGCGGGCAGCTGCGGCCCCGGGCGTTTGCTCTGGCGCAGAGGGAGGGACCCGAGCGCTGAAGCAGAGGTTTGAGAAGGCCATTGGAGAACGATGCTGTACCATGTATACCTTGAGCCACTGCTTTTCTGTCAGCGAGTCGCTGTAGTCCACCTCCTTACGGTGCCGCGAGCCTCGCCCAAACATCTTTTCCTCCTCCTCCTCACACGTCAACCTCTCCACCTCGGCATCATCCTTGATGATCCAAGATGGCAGCTCATCCTCCTCCATCAGGCGTGGTTTGCGCTTGGGGTTTCGCGCCTCCTCCCGCCTGCGGTCCAGGTCCATGCGCTGGAAGAAGAGGGGTTTGCTGTGGGGCTGCCGGCAAAGCCACGGCGGGGGGCGGCCGCTACGTCCCTAACGCCTCGGGGCGTCCTCGGAGGAGCGCGGGGTGCCGCAGGAACGGCACGGCCTCGAGACGGCYGGAGGACGGGGCAGGTCTCGGCTGGGGGGCATCTGAGCCGGCACAGGGCTGCGGTGACACTGGGGACGGGGGACGCTGCCCTCCGACCGCCCGGCGCGCGTGGCTGGAGGAACCATGCGAGGAGCTGGAGGTGTTTTGGTAGCCACCGGCTCCTCACAGCTCAGTAGAGGCTGTGTAAAATAAACCCCGCTGGCCGCAAACGGGGAGAAGCGCGGCACAGATGCCGGAGGCAGAGCAGCGGCGGGAGGTCGGATCTCGTTAAGCCGGCTGCTCCGCCGGGGCCGGGGAGCTCTCCTCTCTCCACCAGCCTTCTCCAGGCAAGTCCGCTGCTACCGAAGCCCTTTGAGGGCTGGCGCATCGGGCACAGAAGTTAAGCGTGCGCTGGCGCCGGCAGAGCTGACGGGGCTGCGATTTCGGGGAGATGCGAGCTCTGGGCGAGAGACACCCGGCCTCGCACAACCGTCCTGTTCTCAGTAACGGTTTAACCAAACCAGTGCTGTTTGTGAGACCTTGAATCCTCAAACGAGGCTCAGAGTTAGGCGGTCTCCTTTACGAGGAGCCTTTCCTCCATTTTAAATGCTCCTTGTCCCATCTCCAAACAGTTTTCTTGGGCCGGAGCTCTTTTGGGTGGGGAAACGGCTTTTTGCTCAGGGACAGGGGTCCCGGCTCACGCCTCCTGGCCCCGTCTCCTCCTTCCCGCAGCGGGGAGCTCGGCCCCTCTCCTCCGGCTCCCCCCCGAGCTCGTCCCTTACCGGAGCCGGGAGCGTCCTGACTTTGAGCCCCTGCTCTACTGTTTTGTTTTACCTGTTGAACGAGTCACGGCTTCGTTAAGCACTCTCAGCTGATTTCTGTTAGAGAGACCGTTTTAGCTGCTACTCGGAAGAACAGCGGGCACCACTCCTCCTCCGCAGCCTGTGCCATGCTCACCATGAAAAGGTCAAACTCCTCTTCGTGCCGCGCAATCATCTGGTTGACCGTTTCGTCGTCGGGAACTTCGTCTTCTTCCTGCAAGATTTTAAATCCCCGATTCAATGGCGAGAGAAGGCGGCGCGGCAGTTCCTCCGCTCGGAGCACAGCACCGAACATCGTTACCATCCGACGCTTGTTCGGTTGCCCGTGAAAGATGTGTTTTTGGGTGGCCTCAGTCCAGTTTCTAGCGGACACAGGTTATCCACGGTGCAAAGATCACCGTCAGAGCTGGCACGTGCGTTGGCAGTCTCAGCAGCAAGGCCGAGGATTGAATGGGCGTGGAGACTGAACAACCCCTCTCACCTTTAGAGGTGGTTCCTCCAACTCAGCGTTCAGGCACAGGGTTGAGGCAGTGTGGGGGAAGCTTGCACTGCCACTGCCGCTGCCCGCGCTGTATCTGTTCTGTGGATAAATAGAGGACTTCAGTCTCCAGGGCTGTCAATCCGGCACCTTTCACCGACGCTAAAAATTCACTTCAAATAGAAACAAGTGTTCATGCTCCTTTTTCCTTCTAGCCCCCACGCCCTTGGCCTCGAGGACGCACAGAGCAGTGGAGCAAAGCCAGCCACACGTTCGCCATTCGCGCTCTGGAGTAGGAGGAAGCTGCCTGCGCTGCCCCTTACCTCGTCCTGCTCCTCGTGCTCCAAGATAGCCTGGAGGAAGGCTCTTCGCTCGTGGCTCGAGGACTTCTGGTCAAACATGCCGGCTTGGATAACCTTCTGATCAACATTCAGCTTGTATTTGGCGGCGGCAAGGATCTTCTCCTCCACGCTGTTGACGGTGCAGAGCCGGAGAACGCGCACTTCGTTCTGCTGCCCGATGCGGTGCGCTCGGTCTTGCGCCTGCAGGTCCTGCCGGGGAAGCGCGCATCGTTTGCCGAGTGAGTTACAGCCAGCTCCCGCCGAGATAAAAACACGCTTTATTCCTCTAAAACGCCTCGTGGGAGACGCAGGCTGCCCCCTGAACGCTCTCAGCGATCCCTGAGGACTACGGTACGCTCGCAGGGAATGCGGTTAACGGAAACAATTGGTACTGGTGGCTGCTCGCTCCTTAGGAGACTGAGCGCGTGTGGTTAAAAAAAAAAACCACCACCACACGGACAATTGCAGCCAGAATTTGGGGACGGCTCCCTGCCTCTCGCAGGCCGTCCGTCACCGGGAGCGCGCCTGCGGGTCTCCGCCAGCACCGGGCTCGGAGGACGGCAGAATTTCAACACCTCGACTCGTGCTGGCAGGAGGAAGGGCTCTCCGACCTCAGCTGCTGGCAGAAATAATCGTTAAAGGTTTACTGCCAGCGCAATGATTTGTTTAGCTGCAGCTGCACAAAACTCTCGGCTTTTCCTCCAGCCTGCCTCACCCGCCAGAACCAAGCCCTGCTCGCAGCCGGGAGGGCAAACGCCCGGGTTCTTGCACAAGACTACACTGCTGGCTCTCGTCCCGGGGACGCGGCTACGACACCGCAGCGGACAGACGGAAACGGCAGCGTTTGGGTGGAGGGTCTTCGTCATCAGGCTGGGCTGCCAGCACCGGCTGCGCGTCCCGGAGAGGTGCTAACACTCGAGAGCGAGCGCGGTGCTCTTCTAGGCGTGCGCGAGAGAGGACGCGGACGGAGCCGTCTTCTCCATCCATTTCGCTCGCTTTTGTTTGTTTGTTTGTTTGTTTGGTGTTTTTGTTTTGGTTGGTTTGTTTTTTACCTGGTGAGGGTTCCAGTCGCTGTCAAAGATAATCACAGTATCGGCAGACTGGAGGTTCAGACCCAGCCCGCCAGCCCGAGTGCTCAGCAAAAAAATGAAGTACTCGGAGCCTGGCTCATTGAAAGTCTTTAACAACATGCCCCGGTCTTCTGCTTTAGTGGTTCCTAAAAACAGAGAGGAAGGGTTACTCCTGCCCAGGGCTACGTGCGGGTGACGGTCACGAGATCTGGTGGGGTGGGAGGGCGAGGGGCTCCGCAGCGTGCGGAGGGGGCTGCCCACCATCCGGAGAGAGCGCGGGAGCTCAGAAGAGGCACTTTGGGTACCGCGGTGCCAGGGCGCTCGCAGGCGCTGCGCCAGCCGGAACGACGGGCTCCAGCGGGGAAGGGAGAGCCCGGTCGGGTGCGGGCGTGCGTCCTGTGAAAGGACGCCGCGGCAGGGTGCGTGCAGCCCGGCGTGGGGCAGGGCAGGGGGGCGTGCGGCTGCTTTCGGTAGAAAGACTTGAGAGAAAGGGCAAAAGGGAGAGGAACGGCTAAAGCGGGCGGGTGCTGCTGGCCTGACTTGGCGTCTGGGCTGTCCGCAAGCGGATCAGAAGATCTCCCAGAGCTCAGGACAGCGGTGCCGGCCAGGCGGCTGGTTTTAAGGCGCCGTTTGGTACATTTGAGGCCGGGGTCGTTACACGAGGTTGGCAGCAGCAGCAGGAGACCGAGCTCAGCGATACGTGAGGGTCTCTCCCAGCCCATCCTCCCCAAAACCATCCTCCTTCTGCTCTCTTTAGAGAAACGCAGCTCCGTAAACCACACACGGGCTCCGCACGAGCCCAGGGAGAGCTGGGGATGCTCCRGGTGCGAGGTGAGCTCACCCTGCTTCACAGGGAACCGTTAGAGATGCTCACGCTCACGCCGGTTGTGGTGTGTAAACGCCTCGGCTCCGGCTGCGCCGCGGGGCCGTGACTCTCCCCGCTCGGCGCAGGGGAAGGGGCGCGCAGGGCGAGTTACTGCCCGGCTCTGAGCGGAAAGGGGTGGGTGAGGTGCTGGCCGCGAGCATGCTGCCACGCTAACACCCGTCCCATGCTGGAAGTCGTTAAATGTTGCAACCGAAGGAGCAAACAGCTCCGAGAGACTGATTGCAAGGGAGAAACTTTGGTTTAAATAACTGCTTCGGTCTCGTTCTGCACCTCACCTTCTCAGTAGCTTAACGCTTCTCTCAGAAGGTCGATTCTTTAAAGATTTAGCACTGCTCTTTGCTGGCAAAGAGGGTTTGGGTCTGCACAGACTTCAGCTGCCCCACGGCTTCGCAGGCATCTTTACAGGTATTCAGTGGTTTATTCCAACCGAAAACGGTGAATTGACTTTCCTTTTCTACTAGATTAGATTTGTGCACAAACTAAGCTGCATGCCTTCTGACTTAAACCTGGAACCCAACTAATTGATTTATATTGACATTATTTTAATAATGTTATAGGCCACCTGGCCCTTAACAGCATCCTTCAGGGTTCCAGAATAAAATAGCAGACAGGCTGAATTTAAAAATGAAAACTGTAACTGAAGCAGCAGCCGATGATCACGTACAAAGTCAAAGGCTGCACTTTATCTCTTCTGTCCTGCATCCTGCAAGGTTTATTGCTTTAATCCGCATCCTGCAAGCAGGTTTAATTGTTTTACGACGTGCTGTTTGTTTCAGACGTATTTCCCTTGCGAGAGACGCCGGGTCGGTGAACCCGTAGGAGCTTACCTCGCTGCTCGGCCCCACGCGAGGGGTTTATCCTCACCGCGAGCCGTAAGTAACAGAGGGGCGGCTGCCGTCCCCGCGCGTCAGAGGCACTCACCGTCCAGCCTGAGGTATTTGAATCCGCGATAAGCAAAATAATCTTCCATGATGGTCATGAGGGAGGTCATCTGGCAGAAGAGCAGCACCTTGTGGTTGGTGGCTCGCAGTTTGGGGAGAATTCTGTCGAGGAGCTCAAATTTGCCTGAGGCACGGTACAAATCCAGTCTGGGAGGGAAGCGAAGAGGGAAATAAGGGTTTGATGCTAAAAACACAGCATCCCCCTCGCGTAAGGATTTTCAGTGCTCATGACAGTATCGCCAGTTCATTTACCATGCACTGATAAACCATTTCACAAGGAAAAGACACAAATGTCCCCACTTGCTATAACTCCAAAATACCCTACTTACCCTTGCACGATACCTCCTGTGAACCCCAAGTGCTCRGAAAAGGATTCCTGCAATCAGAAGGAGAAACGACGTCAGAAACCGTCCTTGCACACAAATAAATCCAACAAAGTCCTGGAACCACCCTAAAAGAGAACTGGCCCTCGGGGCCAGGCAGGGAGGACCGGTGACGGCAGAGATCCCGCTCCTGAAGTGCCCCGGGAAGCAGGCGCAGGAACGGAGCGATATTAAAAGGTCTGCCTGCTCTTTTTAGGCAATATTGCTTCACCGAGCTCGCTTGAACAGATTTCAGACCGTTTTGGGTGGCAAAAAGGAGCGTTTCGAAGGAAGCCTGATGGGCACAGTGCGGCGCTGAGGGCTGACGCTCGGCTGGCCAAGCAGCCAGGTTGTTAATGCTCGGTCCGTGCCGCAGCCACAAGAGCCGTTTGGTTTATCTCCGTTTAGGAGGGGGACGGAACAGTTTGTCCACGTTTCCAGAGAGCGCGCGATCACCGCGCGTGCCAGCCCTGAGCCCACGTTACCTCTATATGCTGAAACATGTAGGGGTGGTTACAGATCTTCCGCAGCTGCATGATCGTGTTCATTAAGGTTTTCGTACCGCCTTTACCCTGCGCAAATGAGACAGGAAATTAGAAACATGAATTTAAGTTTACTGACTGCGATAGCTATCCGGGTGTTCCTGAGGAATATGCTGGGAGTATTTAGATGGGGGTTCACAGCCCCGAGGCTTCAGCACTGCCCAGATGCAGCTGGAGCTGTGTCTAGAGGCACTGGACCCGCAGCCAGCAGCGCTGCCCGGAGCGGGACTGCCTGGGTGGGCAGCCAGGCTCTCCCCAGTTAGCGAAGGGAGAAGTTCAAGGTTTTAATACAGACGTTAAAGTCACCTTGAGGAGCAAAGGCTGCTAGAGAGCCAGCTGCTTTGGGGGAGCGGAGCTGAAGAACAAGGCATTTTTCACCTCCAGCTTTTAGTTCAGACCAAAGCGCTGTCTTAATTTTTTTTTTTTTTTTTTTTTTTCCCCTTCTAATTAATTGCCATTTGACTTTCTGATCCCTTGGAAAAGCGAGTCGGCGGCCTCCGTGGATTTCCTGGCAGCCGCAGGATGACACCCACCACAACCCCCGCGGCTCGCCTGGACGCGTGAGGGGTTCGCGCTGGGCCGAGCTCGACCCGGGACCCTGAGGCAGCCCATCCACCTGAGCAGGGCCTTGGCCCACTGCTCTGACCCCGTCCCTCCAGGACTCCTTGTTTTGCTGATAAAAGGGGTTTTTGCTCTCTCTGTTGATGCAGCAACAGGGGACAGAAGACACCCCCAYCCCCGGAGGCGTTTCCAGCCCCGCTCCGACAGCGGAGCAACGCGCCAAAAGCAGGGATTTCGGCGTCCAGACCTTTTTGTCCTTCTCGGAGCCATCCGTGAGCAGCACCCCCTTGGCCTGCATGTGCCTGTAGAGGACCCTCTGCAGAGCGGACATGTCACACTTGATCACGTACTCCACCTGCAAGGACCGAGGAGAGGTTAATTCCCGAGGCGATGYGAGCGAGCACCTCCAAAACCCTGAGACACTGGATCCTTCGGAAGCGTGGCACAAATTCATCCACTTTAAAACCCAGGGAGACCCCGAGTCCCCCGTTCTCAGATGAATCAAGCCAGCCACCGCTTCACRGAGCTGAATAAAGCTCCACAAACACACCGAGATGGGGGAAGAGCGGGACGGTTTCTCCCGGCCGTTACCTTTTCAGGCAGCTGCGCTTCTACTTCCTTCTTCAGCCTGCGCAGCAGGAAGGGGCGCAGCACTTTGTGCAAACGCCGAATGATCAGGATGGTTTCCTCTTCGTTCAGGTCCACCTGCGTCACCGGGAAAGGGAACCGTTACACAAGGACGCCTGGAAGTTCCCTTCCTCGGCGTCCCTCAGCAGCGGCGAGATTCCCAGGGTCGGGGTAAAGCACAGCGACGCATCGCTCCGCACGTGACGGAACTGGGATACCGAAAGTCTCTTTGGTGTAATCATCACCACCTGAGGTTTCTGCACTGATTTTTTTAAGTTCAGGCTCACTTATCATCCCCCGGCTGCCTGATAACCTGCTCTGCAAAACCTCAGCTGCTGCGACTCAACAGGAGTCACTTCAAACAGCTCCAGAGCTATTAACGGCACCGACAGCAGCTTCACGGTTTGAGAACTACACTAGCAAGAGCTCAGCCGGCTTCTCCCACCAACGCTCAGAGATCTCAGCGATGGGAGAACCATCCACCTACCCTCATTTCCAGTACTCAATTAACACTCTGTATTTTCCAGCCTTCCAGTAAAACCCATCCCAAAGAAATTACATTTTACAGGACGGTGCTCTGCGCCTTGCGAGTGGAAATTAAAGAGATTTTTGGGAGTGTTTACAAACACAAGCTACCCAAAACGCCCGACGGCAGCCCTGACCCCCCAAGCTGCAACGGCCACCACCCGCCTTCCTGCCGTACCTTTTCTCCCGTCATGGCAAAAGGAGCGTTAAACCACTGCTCAAACGTGCTACAGCTCTTGAAGATGGTCGGCAGGAGGAAATTGAGCAGGGCCCACAGCTCCGGGAGCTTGTTCTGCAGCGGGGTTCCCGTCAGCAGCAAACGGCGCGGAGCCACGTAGTGCGTGTTGAGGACCTGGGTGAGCTTGCAGTGGTGGTTCTTCATTCTGTGGCCCTCGTCCACGATCATGTACTTCCAGCGGATCTGCGGGAAGAGCAGCGGTGTGGGCAAGGGACRGCCGCTCTCTCCACCGCAGCTACAACTGGAGAATCCCACCAACAACCCTTGGTAGACCCGGGCCTCCGGAGGCGTCCAGCAGAGATCGAGCTAGCTGGGATCGTGGAAACCCACTCTAACTTCTCCTAAGGTCCTGCTTGGGAACCGCTCCCATCAGGAGCACTTTGTGTCTCTGGCTCAGAGACAGACACGGAAGGAGTGGGAGGAAAGGAAGAACGCTAATGCCAAATAGGTGACAGAGACTGATGCCAGCTTTGGGGAATTTCAGTATTTCTTGAGATTTTTGGCCATTAACAAATCAAACCGTGTTTAACTCTCTGCAATACAAAGGGAGAAGTTGGTTCCCTTGGAAGCCTTGCCGAGGTAAGACACATCGGCTTCAACGCATCTTACWATCCAGGCAGACCCCGGTCACCGAGGTAAGCGGTGCTGCAGAACTAATTCCGAGCCATATTAAACCCGTTAAACCCGGGGTTTTGACTTGGCGCATTGTCTGCGTGCTTCTGAATCGGCACAGCCTTTCCAACCCAGGGGAAGCCTCAACATTTGATCTCGACCCTGTGGCTGCTGGCTAAGTTCGGGAAAAACCCTCCACTGCCCAGCTAGGGCAGAAGGGCAATGACGATCCTGTAGGGGTTCTAATAAATATTCATCGCCCTATGAATTGCTTTATTAAAAGGGAAAAAAAAATATTTGCTGTATCGCAGGATACGCAGCCAAAAATAACAAGAAAGCTACATCAGTTCTGGCTGCTGAGGGTAAGCAGCAGCTCCTCGCCTCCTGCCACATGACGACGAGAGACTCCAGAGATAAAAATCTCACTTAAGACGGCAGGATTTTTCTGACAGGGACTGTCTCGGTGACGTCTGTGCAGTGCCCACGAGCGCAGCRAGGACCGGCGATCCTCCTGCCGCAGCCCAAATAACACCGAACAGGGAGCTGCTGTTGCCTGCTGCTGGCGGGACTCACCTTGGCCAGGATGTGCTTATCTTTGATGATATATTCGTAAGTAGTCAGCAAGACATTGAATTTCCCACTTCGGAGCTGAGGTACGAATGCCCGCCTTGCTGCTGGAGAGCCCTGGAGAAAGAATTTCAAACAGAAATGTTAAACCAGAACATAATTTCCAGGAGAAGAGAGGTGGTGGGAGTAGTTATTATCCACACGGAACAATTGTTCCAGTGACAGAAAGGCAGCGAGAACATTTGTGCAGACAGTAGCAGCTGGATTCCTTCTGCCGTTAAGGAATGAAAAACAAATGTGGATTCCATCAATTTAGCGCCAGGAAGCGTCCCAGCTTCCTTGGGATAATGGAAATATTGTTCGACTGGAAGGAGGAAAAGGCAAACTGGCATCCAAGGAATCCTCACAAAACGAGGGGCCGAAGGAGCCCGGTAGTCACGTGTAAAAATAACGCTGGTACTTGCCTTGTATGAGACCTTCACCACAGAAGGAGCCCATTTGTCAAACTCATACGCCCAATTCGACAGAGTTCTGGAAAAAAAAAAAAGAAAGAGAAACGGTAAAACTGGCCCTGGCGCAACGGGGAATCACACCGCAGAGGCCTGGAGCCGGCACCGACGCCAGGCCAAGCATTTTCTGTGCTGTGTAGGGCTGGGAGGGGCGATGAATTCAGGCAGCGCACTTACGAGAGAGGTACTATAATGAGGAAGGGTCCGTTGATCCGTTTGTGCTCCATGAGGTATGTGATTAAAGCGATGGTCTGGATGGTTTTGCCCAGACCCATTTCATCTGCCAGGATGCCGTTCAGGTTGTTGTTGTACAAGGACACCAGCCACTCCAAACCTTTGATCTAGGGGAAAAAGGAGGGATCAAAAAAAAACCAAAAAAAAAAAAATCAGACTGCAGACAGAGGAGTCGCGTATCAGATGTGCTAACGACCTGCGCGCGCCACCCCCCATCTTATGCATTATGTAGATGAACTCCCTATACGCTGTTAAAGATCTCACGTTAATTATTTAAAGCCAGCATTAACGTATTCCTCTCCTCTCAGGACCACGGACACACGCAGAGAGCTGACGTTCTTTGTTTTAAGCAGCGAGCGAGCCTGGCTCATTATCTCGCACCGGACAGATGCGCCGGCTCTGCCCTCAGCTCCCATTTCTTGCTACCAGGAACGTCTCAGCACAGCCCAAATCTCAGTGCCTCCCGCCGAAACCTCCCGGCAGTGCCGCCAGAAACCACGTGGGCACGTACGGCACGGCCGTACGGTACGGCAGGCGCTCCCTTCGGCAGCCTCTCACCTGGTACTGCTTGAGGACTCCATTGACCATCAGCGTGGACTGCTTGTCCACCCTCTCGGTGACCGCGTGGGCCACGGCATAGTACGACTGCAGGCCCCTCGCCAGAGCTTGAGACACCCCGTATTCATCATCAACATCTTGCTTAGCGTTCCTGGGGCGGCGGGAAATGGAAAAAACCAGAGATAAGAAAGATGATCCCTTTGGAGACACAGGTCAAGAATCTCCTGGGCAGCCCCATCAGTCCCGGGGTGGTTAATTTTCCCAATACATGCCAAATTAGGTCTCATTTTGGAAAGACTGCTCTCAAAAACCAGGAGCAGAGCAAATACCGCCCGCCAAATTTCACTCCTTTGACRTGAGATTCACAAAAGTGACTCTGAAACAGAAGACGGCACGCCACGAGAGCAGGTTAAAAGGCAGGGCTCACTCGATAATGTGTCTGGCATCCACTTCTGAGACATCGTCGCTGTCTGGATCGGGGATCTTTTTCTTCTCCTCCACAGGCAGGGCAGGCTGAGCAGGTTGCGGTTGCTCCTCTTCCTCCTCCTGCCAGGAAACACAAAGCGCACCCTTCTGAGCACAAAGCCGCTTATTCTCGTTTATACAATGGAAACGGCAGCAAAACCTGCTCAGCTGCACCCAGGAGTGACCGAGCCTGTGGACGACGGCATACGATAGGCTCTGAAAACCCCAGGGGAAGCACTCGCTGCCCGAGGAGCTCACAGACCAAGACTCTGCCTGCACGGGCGCGTCCGCTAACGAAGACAGAGGCTACCAGAAGCAGAGTCTCACGCTGTTTGCTTCTGAACGTCCAAAGAGTTACGTGAGAAATATTTGGGAAGAAAAGCGGCTAACGAACTGAGCCTGCCATCTCCTCGCTGCCCCTCGCTTTCTTTACACGGGTTTTTTTTGGTTTATTCTAAATACACTTATTTGAGCTGACTGACACAGACCTGTGCTGGAAAGAGTAATTGTTGAGGTGAGCTTAGTGCAGTACACAGGGCTGCTTCCTATTCTCTCAAAAATATTTAAAATACGAGCGCACAAGGGAGACTTGGTGGTATTTCTCCTTACCTCTTCCTCCTCTTCTGACCCACTTTCTTCACTGTCAGATCTTGGAGCTACTTCATATCTAATTAAATACAAATATTAATATTTAATTGCAGATCTGCTACCAACAGCACTCTATACACAGCACGAGATCAGCATGGTTCTGTAAACCCTTGCATTAAAACTCGGATTTTGCTATCTGTATTAGGTTTTTTTGGGGTTTTGTTTTTGTTTTGTTTTTTGTGTGGGGTTTTTTTTGGTTTTGGGTTTTTTTTTTTAAATAAAACGCTTGTTCATTTATTTTTCCCCTCACTTAGTTCAAATTCTCACATGCGCTCTCGGGAAGGCGTACGAGCCCGAGAGCCAGCGTCCAGGACCACCCACCAAGCCTCCTTGCAAGCCTTTCCCACATAATTTTAGCGGCTGCATAGAGGGAGGCTGATGAAATCTTTCCTTCCCGATCCGCAGCCCCGCTGCTTCCAGCTGCCTGCGCTTCCTGAGGTTTGGGCCCAGGCCAAGAGCTTTCCTCCCCGCCGATCCCGTACCGAACGGCGATCCCAGCCCCCCCGAACAGCATCTCCACAGGCACGATTCCAGCGCRCGGCCGGAGCTCCCCATTCCCCTTCGAGCTCCGGCGTGCCGCAGATCAGAGGCACAGGAGGCCAGAGGAAATCTCCCATCGTCGCCCGCCCGGGACTTACCCGGGGTTCATCTCCAGCCAGGCTTCCAGCTGCCCCGCCTTCGGGGCATCGGTGCCGGTGAGGATCTTGCCACTCTCCACGTGGATCACTTTGACAGGGAGGTCGCTCATTTGGCTCGTCTCGTCCAGYGGCTGAGGAATCAAAAGTCAGGCTGTGGGTCAGTATTTTGATTTTTCTGCCTCGAAACAGAGCTTTGCATTTATGTCAACGTCCACCGCTTYGACCAAACCCACCCCAGGACCACCGCAACAACCGCTGGGAAGAACAAAATGGCTGACTGCTTGAAATACCGCGTCACCAGAGGACAGGCAAAGCTCGAAAGCTGGCGAGATTTAACATTTTGCTTTGCAAAATGAACATAAACATTAAGAATCTTTGTGTGGGAAGGCACGTTCAGATGCCAAACTTTGTTCATACAGGAACAATTAATTTGAAATATCACTCAAAAGCTCTTCTGCTCACAAGGGGGTTTGCAAAGTGCCGGGCACGTGAGGTTCAATGCACAGGGTCGATCCCGGCGCATCGCCGGGGCCGCTCGCACGTGCAGAGTTACGGATCCCTCGTAGGCGACACGAATCCCAACCCGACCGACCTGCCCAAGCTCAGACAGGAGATGCGCTGGGGAGGAAACCAAGCTCCCAGGTGTCCTAAACCCTGAACCGCCCTCCCCTGCGGCAGGCCTAGAGCCCACCTGAGGAAACTATTCCCGTCGAGGATGGGCAGAGAGATCTCTCTTTCCATCCCGGTCTAAGTTCTATTTTAGGAAGTCTCAATTTAGCCGCCCGCCGCATTAGATCTCATCATCGTAGCCGGCCTTGCAGCGGGCAGGATTGTAACGGGCCTTTTCAGCACGGCTGACGTTTCCTACCCTACTTGGCAGGGCGTGAAATAAGATTATTGGGCTTACTTCGCCATCTGGTCCGATCGCTGGAGTCTGCCCTTCCGCGTTCTCTGCCTTCTGAAAGCGGAGGAAGATGGTTGTTAGCGACCCAGCGCCGAAGGAAACGACAAAAATCAGCGCCTCCGCAAAGACGTCATTCCAGCTCCCCGCAAAGCTTCGCTTTCAACTCACCTTCTTTTTCTTTTTCTTCTTCTTCTCCTTGGCCACCTGCGCGGCCTTGTGCTGCCGCACCAGCTCCGTCAGGTTGGCTACGTACTCGTCCGTCTGCTGCAGCAGGTAGGCCAAGCGCTTGTCCTTCTTCTGATCGATGAGCTTGCGGTATCCTTCCTCGTCTTCAGCCTACGGAAAGGAGGATCGTTAACACCCTGCTAAGCGAGGGGAGCCCTCTGTGCACCCCTGAACACGTAACAGCTCGTCACGCAGACGCGGTATATCGCGTGCACGCATACAAACTGCTTCCCATGCCACTGCTTACCATCAAACGGCGCATTCTCTCCTTCTCGATCCTCTCGTTTTCCTTCTTCTGCTCGCGCTCCGTGTTGGCGTGGTAAGTAGCAACCGCCTTGGTCAGCTTTTGAATTTTGCCTGTGACAGAGCGATGGTATTCCTTGAAATCTTTAGCGTGCTGGAGAATGCTATTGAGGTATTCCTGCGGGGAAGAGGAGACGGCAAACAGGCAGCGTCAGGACTGGTGCACTTAGGTGTTCTGCTAAGTTAATACATCTAACGCCATGAGCTAAGTGAGACTGACCCCTCCTGTATTTAATAGAATAGAATATTTCCCTTGGAAGGGACCTACAACCATCATCTAGTCCAAACAACGATCACCTAGTCCAAAGAGGATCTTTCTCTAATCCCCTAAAAAAAGGGAATTCCCTAAAAAAGTTCAGCCTGGCCAACTCCAGCGGCCCAATTCCTCCGGTGCCCCTGAAAACGGCAYGTGCAGCACGTCGCAGCTGACCTGGTGCTTCTGCCTGCGTTTCCGTTCTTGCTCAATCTTCTGCTGCTTCTCCAGCTTCTCAGTGATGCGAGCCTCGCGCAGGGACTGCCGCTTGCTGCGCTTGTACGCCTTGGCATTCAGGGCCGTTTCCAAGGCCGTGTCTCGCCTCATGCACACCACGACTTCCTGACGCAGCTTTTGGAGAGATTCAGATTAAAAAAAAAAGGGAATTAATTCCACGGGCGATGCTGCAAAGTATTACAACAGCGCGAGTTTCGTGCCACCCGCAGCTCCCACGCGCAGCCAGTTAATAAACCAGATTTCCTTTGACAGACAGCTTACCTGTCGCTGAAAATTAAGCAGCCTTAGTGCTTTAAGTTCAATGGTAGCTTTGGTTCTCAGGTCACCAGCCAGGGAGCCAGGAAGGTTTTCCAGCTCTTGGATTCTGTGAGCAATGCGAGCTTGCAGCCTGTAGAGGAAGGAGACGGGATTTCACGGCAGGCAGGGACCAGCACAACGAATTCACTTTCGCTCCTCTCCTGACCAGAAGCTATCAAGTACAGCTCTGATTTGTGGAGGCCTTATTTCAAGCGAGATGGAGGCTCTTGGCAGCTGAGCGGCTGCTCGGCGTCCAGAGTTTTAACTCTGTTTTAATCAACAGAGTTGACGCTCCCCCCCAGCAGACAGGCACCCACGGTCTCTAATAAAATGTCAGTGGTGACAATCCCTGGAAAGCAGGAGGGACGAGATTTCGGGAGGTGCCTTGAGAACCTCCAAGGGAAAACGTACACCCCCTTGTCCCTCCAGATCTCTGCACGTCGCACAATAATAAGAGGTAAAACAGGACGGGGAAGCGTTAAGGTACGCCTCAAGAGGACGAAAGTACCGGTGGCGTGAGGAAAGCGAAGAGCGAGCCACTCCAGACCCCGTCACCCGAAGCACGGCACAGCCCCTACCTGTACTCCCTCTCCTGCAGGATCTCCACCGGGTCGAGTCCTCTGGGTTTCTGGATGGGCGTGATCCGATTCTGCTTCTGGTGGAGCTGCACCATGGGGGCCGGCTGGGCCGGCTGCCCGGGAGACTGCGTCTGGGGCGGCATCACGGGCGACGCCGCGGGAGGCACCGCCGGCGGGGCTGGCGAGGGCCGGCCGGTGGGCTGGGGAGGAATCAGTTTCTGAGGTGTGCTAGTGGGGGCTGCAGCATTTGCCATTGGTCCTGTGGGGAAAAAAAAAGAAAAAAAACAACACAGCGCTGTCAAGAAAGCGGTGAGGAAAAATACCCTGAGTTCCCTCCCTGTGTAAAGGGAAGCAGCTCTGTGTACGCGAAGCCCGACTTCGGCACAGCTCACCGGCTTCCCTCTCACCTGAAGCCACCGCCTCTCTGCCACACCGTAAATTTAGCAGCAAATAAACCCAACGGCCTCCCTCCCCAGATGAGGCCGTTAAACTTTGAACGGCCGGCTCAGAAAGCACACACGGAGCCTCATATAGCTCGAGCGGAAGAACACGCCGATTAAGCCAGCTCTTCAGTCGCCATTTACAGGATTTTAACCAGGAATCTCCAAGCTCCTTCCACTGCAGCCGCACGGAGCACTGACAGCGGGCTTTCCCCCCCGCCYTGATGCATCACTTCGTTAACCGCCAGCCCCTAACGAGCTCACGGCTCTGTGTCACAGTTTAAGGCAGGTTTGCTGCCAACGAGCCCTGGGTCTCACCTTCCGGCCAGGGCTTGGGGGGGCCGCCGGGGGGTTGCCCAGGCATTCCTGGGGGAACTCCTGAGGGTCCGGGAGGGGGCATGTTAGGCCCTCCTATACCTGCAGAAGGGCCAAATAAAAGGCAGAAAGGGAAAAAGGGGAAAAAAAGAAGAAGAAAAAAACCACATTAAGATGTCGATCTTTGCGTGCACTTACCAGGAGCTTATCCTTCTGCTTAGGAGAGCCCGACCAGCAGGTACGCCTTTTTGCAAGCGCATAACCCCCCAGCCGCGCCCCCCTGCCCATCGGAGACGGCGCCGGAGCGCCAAATCAGCCCTCCCACACCCCAAACCGCCTGGAGGAGCCTCCCTGCCTCGCTGTTCTTCGACAGCAGATGAATCTGAAGTCCCAGCCCCTGGCAAGTTAACGGCCACGAATCGGATGGGCTACGAGATGTGCAAATGGAAAACCCAAACTGGGCGACACCAGGGCAGCACTGAAGGATGAAAGTGTGCTAAACTGGGTCAAACCGGGGTAAAACATCCCCCCACCAGCAAACCCCAGTGCCACCGGGAGGAAGGCCAGTCCCCCCCGAGCTGGCGAAGGGACAGCGCTCACCGTGAGGTCTGTTATAGTTTGGAGGTGTCGGTCCCGGTCCAGGCCCTTGTACTGGTCCTTGCACTGGTCCTGTCCCGGACACGGAGGGCGGAGGTAGTGTCGGCATTTGCTGCTGCATTCCAGGCATGGGTCGCTTCCCCTGCACCGCCATCTGAAGGTGGTCAGGGAGAGGCTGGCCCCTGGCCAGCATCTTGTAAGCCATGATCTGAGCTCTTAGCTGRTGCAGCTGGTTCTGGTTAAAAGGGGTCGGACCCCGGTTCTGCTGCCCCAGCGCTTGGGGGTCAGTGCCGTCCAAGGGGACTCCTCCGGGGCCCGAGGACATCTGAGGGCCAGAGGACGGACCGTTAGCCGGAACGGGACTTGAGGCGTGCTCGGAGCCGCCGAGCGGAGAAGGGTAACCTGGAGGGAAAGAGACAGTCAGATGGGAGCAAGGCGCTTACAGCGAAGGGGATGGGAAGACTGAGTCAAAAGAAAAGAAAAACTACAGAAAAACTACTTCTCCTCCCCAGTGGAGCCTGCACCTGCACCTGCTTTAAACCTGGAAACCTTGGGAGTGCTAAATCCTTCCCAAAATCAACGATTTAAAGCAAGCAAAGTTCCTGAACGTGAGCAGCTGTGTGGGAACAGCGCGCTCGGCGTACGAGGCCACACCAATCTCGGCACAGAGGAGGGACAGACGGTCCTTCTCCCGGTTTGACCTTCTCGTGCGATTCTTTGCTCGTTTTCCTGACTATCCTAATGGACATCCCACGTATGTGTAAATAGAGGAGGGAAGCAAAGAGCCACAGATGCTCTGGGAGCTCCAGACTGATCCACAGCCCCATCCCCAGGAAAATAAGATTTATTTTTCTTAAAAAAAACCAACCTTGAGAGTGTTGATCCATCGGGCTCGGAGGAGGACCCATTCCCGCGTGCCCGCCGGGCCGCATTCCCATCCCTTTCATCTGGCTGTAGCGAGGATCGTCGGTTATTCCCTTCTCATGCATGGAGTCCATGGGCTGCAGGAGAACAACACCACCCCAAAATCAAAGACCTGGCTACACCATTCCCGGAGACAGAGGAAAGCCGAGCACAGGCGGCTGCGCCGCGCGGCGCCGGCTGCGCAGAGGCGAGACGTGCTCCAAAGGCAGTAAGGATTCGCCGGTCGCGGCGTGTGCATCCAGACGCTACCGACAACCTCCTCAAAATGAAAACCTATTTGCTGGCAAAATACCGTATGTCACAGCAAACCACCCGCATTAAACGGTGGGGAGGGAAATAAGCACAAAGGGGTGTTGAGAGAGACCTGAAATTGCTTAAACGCTTTGCCTGTGTGGTTTTTCCCCAGGTCTTTCAGCTGATGCTGCTGAAGATGATCGAAAAAACTACAGATTGAAAAAAAAAAAACTGAGAAAAAGGGGGTTTAGACGATGAAATAAAACAAAAAGCCCCAAACGCTTTGGTGGTAGAAACGGAAAGGGAGAAGGGAGGCTTGTTTTCCCTGAGCTCCAAATTCCCAAGGAGAGAAACCTTTCTTAGAGGTTTCACTCTCCTTCCTTATTTAGGAATTAAACTCCTCAGCCCCCGCTGGCAATCCAGAAGCGAGCTGACGAGACAGGTACGACGCCCTGATATTTGTGGCAAGCAAATCGCATAAACTCAACTCTGAAACAAATTGTTAACTTCTCAGACTTTCTGTCTCAAGAGAAATACGATGCACGAGCATCCAAAAACCAAATCAATTAACAGGAAAACTAAGCTACCTAAACCATTCTTCCTCGTCCTACCGAAGCGGCGGCTATTTTTCCAGCGCTGCCAGACGGCAGCGCCCGGCGGCAGCCTCCCAAGCCCCCCTCACCTTGTGCATCTGATGCATGTTGTCCTGAGCGTAGCCCCCCGGCCCCTGAGGCGGCAGYGGGTGTCCTGCCGAGGGTGGCCCGGGGCTGGGTCCCATCATACTGTGCGCAGAGCCGGGAGAGGGTCCCGGGCTGGGTCCCAACATGGCCCCCGGAGAGGGGCCCGGCCCCGGAGAGGGCCCCGGGCGAGGCGTTCCTCCCATCGGAGGATCCGGAGTCGACATCTTCACAGCGGGCGCCGGGAGGGGGGTCCTGTCGCCAGAGAGCTCGTCTCAGCCGGAGCTGCCGCGGCTCCTGGAAGAGCCCCCGAACCGGGCATAGAAAAGGAAAATTAGGATTAGGTAGAGGCAGCTGCCCGCACGCGCTCGCACAGGGCACGTTACCCAGAGCAAAGCCCTTGCTAACGAACCGAGAGCACGTTAGCGACCCCAGCCTCGCGGGCTTTGCAAAGCCGGAGGCATTAGGAACAAGCAACCCGCTTCCGAATCCATCGTCCTCGCAGTGCGAGCACTGAATATTCCCGGGATTCGGGCAGGAGCAGACAGCACGCCGTTATCCGGTCCACGTGGAAAGGGGTTTTTTTCAACTGAAGTGCTTTTATACCAGTTCTGGGAGGGATTTTTTTTGCACAGACGTTGAAATCGATTTAAAGTCGTCTYGCACTTGCTTCAGCTTCTGCCAAAYGTAACTCCGGAGATGTGGGTTAAGCCAAAATATCCTGCTGGAAGCGGCAGGGAAGCATCGAACTCCAGCACCTAAATGGTCCAGAGACTCGTTCAAGTTAAACGGGCAATTTGTGTGGAAAAGTGTCGCTCTTACGCAAGAAACTAGAATTTCTGGTTAATTCAGACATAGCTCAGAAGAACTATTAAAAAAAATTAGACACCCGTCCCAATTTGGGCTTTGGAAATGCATTTGCGGTTACAGCAAACAGGCTGGGGACGCAGAGGAGCCCGAATCCGTCCTCCGGTCCCAAAGCGGGATCAATTCCACCCAAGGCGCTAATTCCCGCTGCGGGAAATCTCACTTCTGCAATTGCGAGTATAATCCAAACTAAAAAAAAAAAAACAGTAGTGAACTTATCCGTCTGGTGAGTGACATCAGATTTAATTTATTTCCCCTTTAAAACGAGGTTTGACGAAAGCTGTAACGGGGCGGGGGGGGGGATTTTTGCCTCGAGGGATTTGCTCAGGGAGCAGATCTCGTTTTGACCAATAATTACGACCGACGTCACTTTTGCAGGCTGGGAGCCGTCACCGGCAGGGAGGGTGAACGCCGGCTGCGAGGCGAGGGGCTCCCGGCTGAACCGAGGGTCGCGGCGAAGGGGGCTGCGTCTGGCTGGGGCCAGTCCCGTTCAATCTCTCTCTCGATGATCTGGATGCAGGAGTTAACGCACCAGTTTGCTGCCAACATTAAACTGGGAGGTGCTGTCGGCTCTGTGGAGGGACGAGAGGCGGTGCAGAGGGATCCGGATAGATCAGAGCATTGGGTGATCATCAACAGCGTGAAAATTAACGAGAGCAAATGCCGGCTCTGCGCCTGGGACGGAGTAACGCCAGGCAGAGGTATAGATCGGGAGAGGAGCCGCGTCCGGGCGATGCCCTCGATGACATTAACTTTTAAAGGTCAGCCCTGAGCGGTCAGGCAGCTGGACGGGATGGCTTGGAAATCACAGAAATTATTTTGACTTCAAAATAGGGTGAAAAGTGGAAGCGTGGGGTTTGGGGGTTTTTTTGGGTTTTTTAAGACTGCAGATGGTTGCGACCAACACAACGCCCAGCTAACGCAGGAGAACAGCTATCGTCCTCGGCTCTGACCACGCAGAGCCCATCAGGACGAGCCGCCGGGACGACAATCTGCAGCATCGCCCCATTTTCACTTAAAAACGCAGCCACGCCGCAGCTCCTGCGGGATATCAAATCCCCATTCGCCGCCCGAGCCAGATGAAAAGATTCACTTGCTGGTGAGGCAGGTGATAGAAGTTAAACTCGATGTAAAATAAGGATGCAGTGTTATCGCATCCAAAGCTGGTGGTTTTCCGAGTGGTGAGGCCGGGGAGAAACACACGTGCGTGCCACCAGCATCCGCTCGGGCTATGCCGGGGCAGGTGAACGCTTGCAGCCACCTGGGAAGGCRAATCCACGTCTGGGTTTCAGGCTCTGATGCATATCGCAGCTGCGAGAGCAAAGAGGAACCGTAACCGGAGGACGCGAACGCAGCAGCGTGGCCGGGAGGAGGACGCAGGGCTGAAAACACGGCTGGCGGAGGCGGCTCTCCAGCGCGCGTCGGACAAACGGAGCCGCCCTCCGTCCCRCAGTTAAATCTGCGGAAATCCTGGGCTCAGGGGGAAAGGAATTCGTGAGGCGCGTGCTTGCCGTCTACGGTCGGAGGATGACAGAAGGGCAAAATGCTCCYTTTTTAAGGTCAGGTAATATTACAGCTCCTCCAGAATTCACCTTGAGCGTTTCCTCCTTTTTCGCATCTTCACTGGAAACACCATGGCACAAATTCGGGACGTTTCTCAAGAATTAAATGGATTTTAAGAGGTGACTGGAGATACGTTCCGGCTACGCAGGGTATCCAGAACAACCGTCGTTAACGTGCTCCTCTTTGCGCTCAGGACGAAGCCTAACGAGCGCAGGGCAGACGATCCCTCGCCAAGCCGCCTACCCTCCCTTCCGAAGCCTCTGCCAGCCCGGAGCCGGGGCCGGGTGGTGTTTCATCCCGATTTGTTCTGGCAATTTGTGGTTGCAGGTGTTTATTTTTCATTTTCCTCCCGTGCTGTTGGTAAACACGACGGAGCCAAGCGCTTCCCACAAACACGGCGTCGAAGGGAACGATCGCGCCTCAGACCGCAGGAGCTCTCGGATTCACGCTCGTCCCAGAGCCAGGGGAATTCAGGTGCTCGTGTTTTCACACAAAAAGGTGCAAAGCGGCTGTTAAAAAGCAGAACACGCCTAAAAACTTCCCTTTCCCCTTGTCCTCAATCTGTCCGGCTCCGCAGCAGCGCCAAACCCACAGATTTAATAATCTTAAGGATCTGTGGGCCACGAAAAGGGTAGGCGGCCTCCAAAGTTCACGCTCGTTTCCTGCTGGAAAATCCAGACTTGAGCAAAACGGCAGCGATTCCCAGGACACGGAGCAGCCATCAGGGAGGGAAACTTCCCAAAATATCAACACGGGGCGTCCCACGCTTGCGCGGGAGGCAGGAAACGTCCTCGGAGGCGAACGGAAGCACCCTTCATCTATTAAAACGTCTTTCGGGTGCTCGTGAAAAGCCATACGCTCGCCTCCGCTCCGGGGATGCCGTTTTCTCGGACGATCCTGCTCGTGGAGCGGCTTCCAAAGGACGCAGGCATGGCTCTTGTCTTTGAACAAAAACGCTACGGCTCTTCAGGCTTTAGATTTCCCAATTTAAAAGAAAAGAATATTCAATACTCACGTCACTCGCCGGCACTTCTCAAATCGTTCGCTGCCGCGCTAGCCTCAGAAGGGGAACAGCGGCAGGACCTCGAGTCGCAATGGCGCCGAGGGCTTCAGCATTCACAGGCACGAAGGGTAAAGGGAACAGAAACGCGACTCGTGGCCGTTTTCACTCATTTTTTGCAGTTCTGAGCGCGTCGCTCCGCCAGGCGTGAAAATTCAGCTTTTGCAGCTGCGGAGCCTCTCGTTTCCACGCGGAGGGGAGCTGGGCTGAGGGGCCAGCCCGGCCRCAGGCACCCGCGACAGAAGGCAGGGATTTATCCCCGAGTTAAGTCCTTCCAGCCCTCGGGAATCTTTCTCTTTCCACCCCCAGAGGAAAAGAAAGGCTGCAGGAGCCATTTCCCTCTCCTCTTGCCACAGCTAACGAGGAAGCGAGGACTAACGAAGCATTTTCGAGAGGAACGGAGGGACGCTACCCGCCTACAAACAGGCGACTCGGCCCCGTTCGAGCAGAAGCTGCACCCCTGGCGCTGGCTTTTCCAGGAGAAAACCAAAATAAACAGCRTACTTCAAGGAACGTTACGGAATCGCGAAGTACTTTTTCATTAAAAACCGAGGTCTGCTCTTCGCCGGCGCCGCTGGAGACACAGGCCTGGGCCAGCACCAACATTACCTCTCCGCTGCGGCAATTTTATTCTTATTTCTAAGAAAAACCCATTTGACCCCCTAACGTCACCCAACGGGGGCGGCTCTGACCAGCGCCGGGCGCTCCCGAGGCGAGGAAACCCCAAATCCAGGCACGTACCTATGGGCATGGAGGTCTCCGACCCCTCACGGCGCAGTGCCGGCGCGGCGGCGAGGGCAGGTCTCGGGATGACGAGCTTTAACGCAACGCTGCAGGGAGGGAAAACCAGCAATTAGTCGGCACCCGTCGTTATCCGGCAGGAGGAGAAGGGCGCTCCTCTCCATCTCGCTCGGTCTCCGAGGGGAGGCGCGTTCGCGAGCRTTAACGATGCGTGCTAGTCGTCAGCCTGTTAAAGATGTAAAGTTCTTAAGGGCAGCAACCAATTTCATGGGGTTTTTTTGGAAATTTGCTTACTTACGGGTAAGTTAACGCCTGTAAGAAGGCGCGGGAGAGGGGAACACGGCACCGCTTCCCCTCCTGCCTCGTCCGCATCTCCTCCGAGATTACAAACCCGTGGAGGGAGAGGCCGKCCGTCCGTCTGTCCTGCGAGCGGCTGCTGCCGGCACGTGCCGGCGAGGCCACCGGCGCGTAGAGGCCACCGCGCCGTGCGGCGATAGCCGTCCCCTCCCCGCGGTGAGCCCTGGGCCTCCCCGGGGGGGATTTTTGGGATGGAGAGGGGCGAGGGCACGGCCGTGTCACGCAGGCAAGGTGACAGCCCGGTGACGTCTGCCACGACCGTGCCATAAAGACACAACAATCAATTAAAGAATTAAAATTAATAACCTGCACGTTCRCTAAGGCAACAGAGATTTCACGCGCTCCTGCGCAAAAATACATCTCGCTCCTTTCCACGACCGTAGTTTGATTTAAAAAACAAACCAAAACAAAACCCACCTAGATCACAGGCTAGGGATTGTTGTTCAGTCCTTGACTGCAGGAGGAAAAAAGCCTTCCTTAATTAATTAGAGTCATTTGTCAGGGGTGGCTTGCTTGGTTTACCTTTTTACAAGGCTTTTCAGTGTGTTTTCGTAATGTATAGAGCCAGGAGAGGCAGCTGGGTGAAAAATAAGTTGTTTCTCTGAAAACCCGGTTTATTTTGCTCGCGAGCCCAGCGCTCGTCAGTTAAAATCGTCCCCCAGAGCTCGGGGTAGGCTCAGCCCCGAGTTTTCTTGTCTCGGGAGAAAAGGTTACAGGATTTTTAAGCTTTTYTAAACTTTTAGGGCCAAAGCAAGCCCAGAAGCTCAACTTGTGCAGGGGGTAAATCAAACCCGCCGCTGCTCTTCCTTCGTTATCTCAGTGCAGCTCATGAATTTTAATCGGCAGCTGCACAAATCCCTTAATTACCCACCCCCCCGCCTCCTTCAGACTCTGATCTTCGAAGGAGGAAAATAGAAATTATTCTAACAGRGGAAATTAGCAGCAGAGTCCCCGGGCTCGCTCACCCATCTTCCCTCCGATTCCAACGGCGGGAGGGTCGGCAGAGCCGGAGCGGCTCTGGACAGCGCCCACCGATCGGGGGGAAAAAAGGAAAAAACAGGATAAAAAAAAACCAAACAAACCCTAACCTGTACAAGACCTCTGTCACCCCCGCACCTCGCCGGGGAAGGCTAAAAATCACACTCTGCTGGCGCAGGAAAACGCTGCATTTCAGCTCAAAAGATCTGAACGCCACATGAAAATAATTTAGGATTATTTTTTCCCCAAAATCAGGAGCTTATTTATAAAAATAATCACCAAGGGCTCGGTGTTTCTCAACAGCCCAACGCCGCAGGGATCTCCCCGCAGGATGATGCTCGTGCCCGGCTTTAACGCATCGGGAACCTGCAGCATCGGAAAAAGGGATGGCTTGGTGACTGCGCCCCCCCAAACCCCCCCCCGCGCCAGCCGGGACCCCCAGGAGCAGCCCCGATGGCGACGCCGCCTCAAAACAAAAGACCGCGGCGCTGAGGGCTGCGCCGCCAACAAAGGGGAGGCAGATTTGCCCCCCGAAATGGAAGACAATGGCCAAGACCCCCCCCCCAATCCAACCGAGCGGGGACACCGGCGCACGCTCCTCGTCCCTGTAAACGAACGGGCGTGGGGCTCGTCGGGCTTTGTGCAGCACCAGGCGATTTCTGCGGGGCTTTTCGCTAACGAGCGTC
>JAYKAV010000915.1:2807-26940 GCA_035582835.1 Phoebastria nigripes | reverse complement strand
TTGAGTTCAGTGAAGAAATATTCACGTCAAATGTCTAGGCGTTTTTTCTCAACGGGCAAAGGGTTGAGCCTCGAGGAGTGAGGGTATTAGCCCAGGTCCCGTCGCCAGCTTTCGGCAGCGGTCCTCTGATTATCACAGACCCGAGGGGTCGCGAGTTCTGAGAGGCGTCCCGCTCAGAGGGAGATGCTGGGCACAGCCCACTGTGGTCCAGGAGAKCTCAAAGGGTCTCACTTAGGGCCACCATTTATAGGTTCACAAGATGGTTGGCTTTAGTCATTCGTAAATTTCCATCCTGGCCACAATCCGAGCTGGTAGTTACTAAAGTAATTCTCAAGGTTTCAGTGTTGTTACACTTGAGCTGCAACGCAGATAAGGGTATCAGGGGATGACACGTGGGCCAGGCAGTGGGAGTACGTTCCCAGCCTCAGCTACGCAGAGTTTCTGATACAGTCAAGGAGCGCTCAACCACCAGACTCAGTACACCAAGGCCAAGGTTCCACGGAAATTTCTGAGACCAACAAGCAGCCCAGGAGAAGCGGGGGGAGGAATACACCACCACACGTGGGCTGGGCCCTACATCGCCATGTGGCATTGACACAGGGGTGGCGGCAGCCCCATTACAGAGGGCAGCAGGTCAGTGGGTGCCATGTCACCATGATCAGCCAGTCAGTGGTGGCCGTGTCACAGCAGGTTACTGGTAGCCATGTCACAGTGGGCAGCAGAGTCAGCAGTGGCCATGTCACTGCAGAGTCACAGTGGGTGACACAGCCACATGGGGGTACAAGAGGGGCCGCGGGGCGGTGGGTCCTGCACCCTGGAGGAGCGTCCGTAGGACGAACGCAGGGATGAGCTCCCACATGGCTGTCGCCACTAAGGAGCGACCTGCCAGTGTGAGGCGTAGCAAGATGGACTTCTGGGATGGGATGGAGCACCCCTTCATGATGCCCAGCATCACTGTCAAAGGTACAGGCATCCACAGCAACCGCAGGAGCATTGTCATGACCAACAGTTGCAGCGTTGCGTGGGCGAGACTCAGCCCATCTCAGTGCCATCTCAGGGGTGCCTCCATCTGGGGCTGGGGACAGCAATGACACTTTACATCTGCCAATGCACCACAGCTCAGGGGGTGTTGGAGGGTTGAGAGCCAGCAGATGCAGAGCATGACCTGGTTTTCCTTTGCTTTCCAGAGCGAACAGCTGTCTGGGACGCAGTGGCCGGCTACATCCAACGACAGCTCTTGCTGCACAAGGTGGGGCGACGCCCACATCCTCCTAGTGCACCCAGAGAAGTGGGGAGGCCCCATGGCCCTGGGGCATGGCCTGCAGTTACCTTTCCCTCCTCAGAAAGCAGGAAACTCACCCCAAAAGTCCCCACTGAGGGACAAACAGGGCTCGTGCAGGGGTGGTATCACCTCTGGTAAGTGGTATGGTACTGCAGGGCTGTATGGTATGGTGGCCATACCATACAACATGGCCACTGTTGACCGTGCTGCCCACTGTGACATGGCTACCAGTAACCTGCTGTGACACAGCCACCTCTGGTAAGTGGTATGGTCACTGGAGACCCCTGGATGTCCTCAGGCTGCTTCTGCCCTGACTCCAGCACTGCTCTTATAGAGGGCAAAGCGGAGGGAGAGGACTTGGCATCTCCTCCCCAAAGGTCTCCCCACTGCCCTGGCTCATGTCTCTGAACAGCAGGAGCTGGCAGGGTCCGGCCCAAAGGCACCATCCCTGGTCAAGACCACTCCCTGCTCATCCCTCCAGCCAGTCCTCACCCTTCGGCCCTTCTCTTCTCTTCTGCTCCAGGGGGTCCGAATTCCAACCCTCGGCTCCTTCGATGTGGTCCCCACACAGACCCAGGTTGGGGACAAGACTGTGACTATCAAGAGGCCCGTGTTTCGCCTGGCCAGGAACCTTGGAGGAGTCCACAATCTCATGGACAATAAGGACAACCTTCCTGGTAAGACAGCAGATTAATCCCTGGCTGGCTGCATGGTCGGGGTGAAGGGGCAGGTATCGCATCCCTTTTCTAAAAGCAAACTGCCCCCTCTGTGGAGCAGGTGCAAAACCGGAGCCTTTCTGGGTGATGTCTGCAATAAGCAGCCCTTGGGAAAAGCCTGCGGACGGGCCACTGGGTGAGCACCTGTGTCCCTCTTGCGTGGTTTTCCAGGCAATAAGGTGCTGGAGCCTCTGAAATATGCCAAGGTGGCTGTGGATGCCTCTGTGTCCCGGAGAAAAGTGGAGGGCTGCATCCTAGGCACCACGTCCCTCCTATCTCACTGCCTGGGGAAGGGGGAGAACGTYGCCCTTGTCCTGAGGGATGTGGGGGTGCTCCTCATCGAAGGCAGGAGGGTGCAAATGAAATTCTACTCTGACTTCCTGGAGAAGATTACTGGGAAGAGGATCCCAGAAGGGGCTGCATTCAAGGTGAGCCGTTTGGTTTTCCCCACCACTTGGGCAGACCCACAGCAGTTCCCCAGCATTGCTTGCGTGTGGCCTGCCGGGACATGGCCAGCTGCTCAGGCCAGGCGAGAGCACGGTTCCACCAGCTCTTGCTGTCCTCAACTCCTCCACTACTGAGTGCTTTGGCCACATTGAGGATGTCCTGCTATCTCCACGTTCCTCCATTGCAGGTTCCCCAGCTGCTGGACATGGTGGCGTGCCGCGTGGTACCTATTGCTTCCCTGACTTTCACTGGCCACGTCATCATCTTTCCAGAGTGAGTACGTTGTCAGCTTTAGCCTCTGGCCAACGCAGCTGCTCAGCTGCAGTTTCGTAGCATTTGCTCTTTGTGACCATGGGAGTCCTGCTGCAGGGACACCGAGCAGCGACTCGTTTGTGTCCGGCCTGTAGTCATTCGTGTGAGCAGACCTGATGGGACAGATGGAGGATTTTAGGCAACACTTTCTTCCCATCATTGCCCGGACTTCTTTTCCAGGTGACCCCATTTCCCAGGACAGTCCTTGGCAATGGGGCATAGTCAACTTGGGCAAATCATGGCCTTTACAACAGCGCCAAACTCTGCCTGTGAGCAAGTGATCGTGGCAAGTGGAAAGGGCTGGTGGTGCCGTGGGTCATGCTCGTGTTATCCCTTTGTCTCCAGGTTTGAACTGGAGTTTGTGCCCAAATCACGGCCCACGGACCCTCTGAAGGCCTTGAGAAATTTCCCTGGTGAGGACAAGCGGAAGAAGAAAGAGGGTTTGCCACCTGTCAGGGAAGGCACAGAAGGTAAAGCAGCTCCCGGCTTGTTTCCATAGCGCAGGCAACCAGCTTCTGTGATCTGATGGGAAAATCCCCAGTGATGATTGTCAAAAGGCTCTGACTTGTGCCACAGCTTCATGCCATCTTGGCACAGCCTCTTCTCCTAAGGTTGGCTTCACGAGAACCGAACCCTGGGGTGGAATGTGCCCAAGACGCCCATCCCTGGGTACAGCAGGAGGGTGGGGATGCAAGGGCCTGTCCTCACTCCAGGAAATTACCTCTCTGAAAGAGACTGTGTCACCTCATTGGCATGGGCCAGCTTCCCTTTCCAAAACCATTAACGCATTCACAGAGGAGCCCTGCAAGCGCCGGTGTTGGGGAGGGTGCCAGGGCTCTGGAGACGGTGGCTGCGAGGGGAGCAGAACGGCCCTCTCGGATGTTTTGGGAAGAGGCCTGAGCACCCCTGCGTGTCACCGGAGCTGGCAGCGTCACAGCAATGCTCTTCTGACAAGGTCTCTCCTTCCTGGTTCCAGTGGGATTTGCTGAACTGCCCTTGCCTGCCCATTCCAGCTTGACTAATAAGGAACGCAAGCAACTCCCCGGAAACAAGTAAGTGAAAATGAGGAAAAAGCCTCTGGTCTGGTGAGTCTGGAGGTTCAGGGCTGGTGTCTGCATGGGGTCATTTTCTGACCCAGCAAGAGCCCATTCCCCAGCCCCAAACACTCGCCATTCATCGCTGCCCAACAGTGGTGAAGGCAGCGCCTGGAGGGGTGGGATGGGGCTGCCAGGACCCCCCCATTTCACGGGGCTGGTTCCTCTCCAGTCCTTCAGGAGAGCCCCAGCATGGCCTCCTGAGCTGTGCATGCGGACAGCCGTGTGTCAGCCAAAGGTTCTGGCTCAGGGGGTTTCCTCTCCTGAGCTGAGCGCAGCCATCGGCTGAGCTGCTGGAGGCTGCATAAACAGGCATGTGGCTTGCAGGGGCAGGATGCAGCCCCAAACTCATCGTGTCCTCAGGCAGACCCCTCCCATTTTGTCCTTTCAGGTGGCTACCAGCAATCTCAGGGGCCTCTTCTGGAAAAAAGCAGCCTGTGACCAGCCAACCCAAGGGCAAACCTGCACCCAAAAGCCAAGCATCAAAGCAGAGCCAAGTGCAGGCAGCGAAACCTCGGAGGTTTCGAAACCGCAGAGGAGGAGGACAAAGAGAAAAGAAAGCTCCTGTCGGAAGCAGATTACCATCAATGAGCTCTGAGGCCAGGATGCCTGAGGAGCCTACCTACAAGGTCTTCATTCCACAGCCACCAAGGCCTGAGACAGCACAATTAGTAAAATCAAGGCCCGAGATATTCTGGTCAGTGCTGAAGGAACGACAGAAGACCATATTAGCAGGATACAGTTTTGAGCCCTCCCTTTTGGTGCCACCAATGCACTACTAGGGGGCCAGGTCTACACAATGCCACTCACTGAAGACCAGATCAGTGGTCTCCAGGAGGGACTGGCCCTGGCTGGAGTGATAAGGACTTGGGGTGCCCAGAGCAGAGGGAGAACCGCCTGAGGTGGCAAAACAGGTATGTAATTCAAGTCGGTGTTGTTCTTGGGTGCTATTTCCTTGTAGAAATGCAGAGTTAGAGGGACAGTGGGGACTCTTCAAAGAGCCCTTAGTTCTGATTGATGTCATGGCTAAGTTGCCACCTTGGGCTCTTCCATCACCAGGGATGAGGTACTCATTTTCCAAYGGTGACCTCTCTTCTGTAGCCTCAGGAAACACACAAGGCCATGTTATTTGGCCATGTTTGGAAGGCCTAACTAACCACAAGGCTGCTCTGGGCCGGAGACAGGACTGTTTCTTCTCAGCTCGTTGCTCCTTTAGATCCCCGGTGGGAAGGGAAAGGCTTTTTGGGTGGGTCTGGCACAGCCTGGGAGCAAACCGCTGCTGCTGGAGAGGCTGCAGAGAAGGGGTAAATAGAGGGAGAGAAACAGTTGCCCTCCCTTCAGTGTCCTGACCTGAAGTCATCCAAGGGGTCTGTGTGTGGGCAAAGAGCTCCCAAAACCTGCAGTATTGTTTTAGAAGAGTCTCTCTTCTTTTGCAGAAACCCATCTGTCTTCGGGACACAAGGAGCTCGGGAAAGAGATGAATAAAAACACAAAGGAGAAGTTGCAAAAAGAGTGTCGACTTTTTTAATTTTTCGTAACAGTCCTTCACCAGAACGGGTATGACGGATACACTTGACTTATCGCTGTACTTTGGTTCAGGCTGACTAAGGACCAACAAGCCTCACTTCCTCATGGTGAACTGGCGAGCTGGAAAGCCCCTGGCTCACGTACAAGGGAGTAAAGATGCCTTGAAAAATATTTTGACAGGGGTTTCGACACCCAAAAGTGCAAGATAACCAAAGTACAGAACAAGATACCAGAGCTAAAACGAAGACATCTATCTTGTCTATACCATTGACTAGCAGCCAACTACTTCACTCTATAAATATTACCATTGGCTTGGACCCAATTAGAGCTCTCCCTGAATTGCAGCTGGACTGCACGCCAGGTGACTCTCCCCTTGAGCAGGGATGACTCTCAAGGTTAGAGATTCCTCACCCAAGACTAAGAGATCCTTCCTTACCCAAGGCAGAGAGATCCCTTGCCCATGACAGATCCTCAGTAAGTGACAGATAGCATGCTGAATTAATACYATGAAACATTACTAATCCATGTAACTACTCAATATTATTATAAACATTGTATGGATAATTCCATTAGACATAAACCGTTTACCAAGTCTGAGACTAAGATTGGATCCAGCCACACCTAGGCTCCAAAGGGAGTTCAGAAAGCAAGGGGGTCCACTCCGAACCTCGTGACCCAATAGGAGGGTCCTCCTTACTCTTTGCATCTCCGGTCTCTGAGTGAATCATTCTAACTCGATTCTAACTCGATTCTAACTCAATTTTCCTTTGTATGTTTCTTCCATGCAGTAATTAATAAGGTGAACCTTGCCATCAAACTTACTGAACCTTGTCAAAGCACTGTTAAATTTTGTAAAATTCCATCGAACTTGCTGAACTCTGTCAAATTATTATTTTACCACAATAAAAGATATTGCTGCTTCTCTCTTTTGAGTGAGGTGCATTCCACTCATCCACAGCAAACTGGTCTAGTTGGCAGGATGGCAAGTAGTATCACTGATTATTTACGGAGGCATGGAGTAAACCCGAATCCCAGCTTCTCAGAAGAATGGGCTCTTGATAATTAGCATGATTGGGAAGCTGTGGAAGAACAGCTAAAGGTGGCCAGGGGGCATATAAAGGATGGAAAAGGGAAAGGAATTATTTGCAAAATGCTAGGTACCTGTTTAGAAGCCTCTTATCAGGATAGGAAGAATAACAATAAAAAGGAGCAGGACCTAAAAGAACAAATAGAAGGCAGAAAGGCAGTTGAATTAATACTGTCTTTGAAAATTGAGCAGTTGCAGAAACAATTACAGGAAGAAAAGGTCTAGATGATGCTTATGCGGGCTCCCCATCACCCTGATATTGTACAGATTAGGAAATTAATAGTATCGCCTGAAGAATGGGATGGAAACACCTGGGGTGACCCCAACAATAGTGAACTGGGCGAAGATGATTCTTTGTTTCCCTCGAATCCCCCTGAATATGAAGCCAGACCCATCATTAAAACAAAACAGACTGAAGGACCTCTGAGTGGTGCTCCGCAATATACTGGGGGAATCACTCCCTGGGATTTGTTACAATTGGCAAATTTACAAGAAAAAGTACAGCAGAAAGACAGGTGAAACCGAAACAGAGTATTTGTGGTGAGTCTGCCTAAGTGGTGGCAACTGAATAATACTGAGTGGAGATGATGCAAATGGCTATTGGGGTCCAGGAGTTTTCTTTAATTTAGGACCTGACCCGGCAAATGGATCCCATTTTATCACCAGCAGGGTAGCTTATTGGGCTGGGGGAATAGATGCCAGGGAGTGAGGTGAACCCTCCATAATCCCCATAAGATCTCTCATAACCCCCATAAGATCTCTTAGCAAGCTCTCCACGGTCGTCACAAAAGCCACCTACATACAAGCCATGCATAAACGAGAGCCCAGTGATATCCCAATATCTGCTATGGTTGATTATGCGATGTTAAAACCACTATTTAGAGGAGCCCCAGCAGTTCTTAAACCCTATTTAATTGCAAAACGGGATGAAATTAAAAGAGACACAGAACACAATGAGGGATTAGGTGACAACAATCCCCCTCAACCAACTCCCTACCTGGGCAGAATTAATGCACGACATTGCAAACCATGCCTGTGAAATGGGGCAGGAGGATCCATTAGCCACAAGATCAGACCCAAGACCCTGAGCCAGGAGATCATAGAGTGCAACTAGTAAAACAAACACTCCCACAGGGAACAGGAACTAGACCAAGGGAAAATACGCCTAAAGACCCGTGAACAGAGTCTCGGGAGCAGAGAAATGAACTGTGGAGGAAAGCACTGGCACTAGGTGTTCCCAGAGCCGCGATTCAGGGACAGCCTACTGGCATTATCCTGAGTCTAATTCAAGTATTCTAGAAACACAATGATGGTGAAAGCAGAGAGCATACTCCAAATACTCCGGGCGCCATCACCAGCTCCAAGAAAGAGCGATAACTCTTTCCTCCCCCGTAGGGATGGATTGCAAAGCATGAGGCCAAAAAACGAGTAATGCCAGGACAGCAACTGGGCCTGCCTGTCCAGCAAGTGGAATCTTATCAATGGATAAATAATAATGGCCCATATATTTTGATTCCAGTTTGTCCTCAACGACAATTGGTAAAATTCCTAATAGATACGGGAGCACAAATTTCAATGTTAACACAGCAGGATGCCGAGATGCCTGGTGTACAACCTGGATGGCAAAGAGTTAAAATTACCAGAGTGAATGAAGCAAGTGTTATGTGCCAAACTGTGAAAGTTAATTTATGGCTCCCAGGTGAGAAGCGCATGTCATCTACTTGCTTTGCAATTAAAGATCACAATGAAAATATTTTAGGTTTTGAATGGTCAAAGCCGGCACCTGCCAGACAGCAGTGTGTGGTCCTTCAGTTCAAATGTCGACCCTAACCCTGATAGAAATCAGGAGGCTACAGTGCGTTTACTCTGCGCAGCCCCTGCACTCCCTGATTCAAATGTACCACAATACCCGATTTCCTGTGGCATGCAATGGAATTTCTAAGGTAATAGCAGACTTGGAAAAACGGCACATTATCTCCAGAGCCCACTCCCCATACAATTCACCGGTCTGGCCAGTCCGAAATCCGGACAGGAGATGGCGTCTGACAATTGGTTATCGGCACTTAAATTACAACACAGCTCCACTAACGGCTGCAGTACCCAATATTGCAACTTTAACAGCCACGCTACAAGCAGCCGCACACCCATGGATGGCAGTGCTAGATGTGAAACATATGTTCTTTATGGTCCCCTTGCAGGAAGAAGATAAAGAGAAGTTTGCTTTCACTCGGGAGAAGATACAATATACCTTTAACAGACTCCCACAGGGATATAAACATTCACCCTCGATTGCTCATGCTGCGCTTGCTGAACTCTTACAGACAGTCTCACTCCCTCAAGATGTGAAACTGTACCAATATATAGATGATATTCTAATCGGAGGAACCTCCCCTGAAAAGGTGGGGGAAGTGGCAGCAGCAGTGTGGCAAGCACTACATAAAGCAGAAGTTGAGATCCCACCTGAGAAATGTCAGGGACCAAGTAGAGAAATAAAGTTTTTAGGCACTTTGTGGATAGCGAGCAGTGCAGTGATTCCTCCAGACACCTTAAGAAAAACCGAACAGCTGCAAATGTCCCAATCTAGGAAAGAGTTGCAACAGTTGATGGGAACTTTAGGATATTGGAGAAAGCATGTACCTGGATTTTCTATCATTGCTCGTCCATTATATTTGCTTTTACAGAAGGTCAAACCCTGGGAGTGGAAATTAGAACATAAGGAGGTGATAAAAACTCTGACTGAAGAATTAAAAACATATCAGTCACTGGGACCAGTACACCCTTGTGACCCTATTATAGCCGAATGGGGTTTTGCTGAACACAGTACTTACTGTAACCTATTCCAAACTGACCCTGACAGACCAAAGAGACCTTTATTACTCAGCTCAACTGCATTTAAAGAGACAGAACAGAGATACTCTGAATGGGAAAAGAGACTTTTGTCTTTAGTCCAAGCAGTGAAACAGGTTGAGAAATACACCAGGGACAGCCTGTGCAAACCACAGGACCATTTAATTTGCTAGAAGCAATCCTAAGGGGGACTGCTCCCCCAGAAGGAGTTGCACAAAAACCTATAGTCAGAAAATGGTATGCCTACTTGACAGAAATTGCAGCGGAAATGAAATTAACCAAATGACATACTAAAGTTTTCAAATTACAGATGCCTATAAATGCAGATCCATTAGTGTTACAACAACCTTTTAAGCCCTCACCAATTTTGAATGCACCTCCCCTTACTGAGGGAACACCAACAGAAGACATTTGGTTCACTGATGCCTCAGCAAAAAGGATAAATGGCAAATGGCAGTTTAAGGCTGCTGCATTAAACATTACCACTGGCAAAAAAAYAATAGAAGAAGGTGAAGGCAGCACACAAGTAGGAGAATCAAGGGCAGTCATTTTAGCAGCACAGAATGGAGCAAAAATCATATACGTAGACTCCTATGCTCTGTGGGCTGGCGTCACACAATGGCTGTCAATGGGAAACCCTGATCTGGGAAGTAAACAGATSTCCAGTTTGGAGAACTCAAGATGGGCAACTATTACTAAATATAGCCAGAAAAACACCATTCAAGATGGGATGGGTAAAAGCTCATGCCAAAAATAATAAGCCAGCCACAAACTGGAACCAAAAGGTGGATGAGTTGACTAAAATTAGGAAAATAAAAGTAGGAACTCCTTAAATTCTGAGTGGTATCGGTTGGGGGAATGGCTGCATCAAAAATTAGGTCACACGGGTAAAGAAGAGCTTTACTTTGCTGYACAGAGCAAGGGTTGGCGCCTAAACAGGGAAACTTGTGAAGTTATTCTCACATAATGTCCTCAATGTAGATTAAAACTACAAACAAATCACCCTGCTAAACCACCACCCCTACATATCTATAAGGAATGGTCCACATGGCAAATTGATTATATCAGGCCATTCAAACCCCCTGCGGGATATCGATATATCCTCACAGGGGTAGAAGTAGTCTCTGGCTTGTTTATGATGACTAAGTGCCAAAATGCCGATGGGCGAAATACAGTACGAGGGCTATCGTTTTGGTTCTCAAGTCTACCCACTCCTGATGTCATCCGAAGTGATAATGGCTCGCACTTCTCATGTAAGGAAGTGCAAGAATGGGCAAAACAAGAAGAAACTCAATGGGTATTCCACACCCCATATTATCCTCAATCAAATGGGATAGTAGAAAGAGTTAATGCCTTACTGAAAAAGAGCCTTAAGCCACATGAGGGCCAGTGGGATACTCGACTTTCCAAAATACTTTGTCAATTGAATAATCGGTATGGGCCCACCGAGAGCCCTGCGAGCCGAGCATTCTTTGCAAAAGCTGAGCATGATGCTCCCCGTTCTGATGAAAGAAAATATCCGATAGTGTTACAGCCAGGACAACCCATCATGGTAAATTTACGACAAATTGGAACTGTACCTATGACTCTAACTAAACCTTGTGGCCCACTTGCTTGGGAAGCTACTGACAGCAGTGGTGCAAAACACAGAATTAGCGCACAGTGGATTTTTCCTTCTTTCTAATGGGGTAACCTGTCCGGAAAACCCCACTGAGACCAGTCTATTGTTTTTGCAGCCTCCTCCAAGATGAAAGTAAGATACCTCATTCCACTGCTGTTGAAGATTTCAATAATACTTGCTTCCCCACAAATGCCCACCTGTCTCGATTTAATTGTCAATCAAGAAATCAGCCGTGATTGGGCCAATACAGATAAGCCATCCGTCTTGTTACTAACAGACAATAATATAAACAGGACTTGTAAAACACGACCACCTGTTAATAAGAGGTATATATATGTTATGATTATTCACAATAACTCTTACACACCATATAGAAAATGCTGTAACGTAAGTCATTGCTCAATACATGACATTGTGAAGGAACATTATGATGTTGAAGTATCATGCAGATGGAACACTCTAAAGGGATGCAATGTAATACTAGGAACAGTATCTCTCAGTATCACTAAACCTATCACAATGACGTTGGTGCCTGCTTTGAATACTCCCCGAGTTTTACTAAGGAGTCTTACTGAGGATGCTGCACTCAAACCTAGGTATGTACAATGCAGTAATCAAGCAAACTCACAGGAGCTAGTAACCTTTACCTTAACGTGGACAGTGAAGCCCAACATATCCAAAACCCACCAGCAGGGCAGCAAGACACTTCTGTCTCTGCCTCTCTCAGCTCTTGCAATATGAGGCTTCCTAGATACACAGCCTCACACACACACACAGACATACACACTACGTGGCCGTACCGTACTTTTGGTTATGCACACAGACACCGCGGTGCATGTTGGCGATCTGGTCTGCTGAGGAATACTCAGAGGGACCCTTCCTCACCCAGAGAGGCCGTCTGTCTCTTGTCTGCAGCTGGGGGCAGCTTCCAGCCGGATCCCCTTCATGCCCTTTTCCAGCCGCTTTACCTTCTTCCGATCTCTCCAACTTCAGCCTAAGCCAGATGCAGCCAACGACATCCCCAGAGGAGGAACAGACAACTGAGCAGCCCCATGCCCCAGGACTACAGCTCCCGGCTATACAGACAGGGAGACTGACAGACAAAGACAAAAATAGCGACAATCTATAGGGCAGAGAGGATGGGATTAAACCAATAAGATGAGGGAGCCCGACAGAGAGAGATGGAGAAAGAAAAAAGTAGTGATGGACTGAAGACACAGAGGGAGGAATTAAAAAATGGGCCCAGGGAGCCGGACAGAGAGCGATGGGGAGAGACCCAGAATAGCAATTATGGGCAACTGCCCCATTTCTTGAGCACTTCCCAGGAACTGCATTACCAGGAGCCTCAAGAAATGTGCTGCCTGCAAAAGCCCTGTCCTGGGCCCAACCCTGCACCCGAATATTGGTGACGATCATCACCTTGCGGAATGGCCAGGACTGGGGAAAAAAAGCCCAGCTGCGGGGGGAAAAATCACCCAGCTCTTTGTTCGTTTGTTTGCTTGATGGTTTTGCTTTTAAAAAAAGAATATTTAAGCTCTAAATACAACCCCCAAGGAAAAAGGAACGAGCCGTACCAGGCTGGACACATTTAAAGCCCAAACCCATTCAACAGCCCCACAAACCACCCCTCACTCCTGCTGTGCACACTCCACCACCTGCCTGCAGGTACAGGCAGCCGCCCTGTTTCTTGAGCACTCCCCAGGAGCCAGGCACCGCAAAAAACGTGCTGCCAGCAAAAATTTGAGTACAGCTTCATTCTGGGCAGTTTTTCCTCTTTTTAGGCCTGTTGAGGGGCAGGCWTGAGTCCTAGGACTGGTCCATGTCCGGCAGCTGTCAAGAGGTGGCTCAGGACCATGCCAGGGCCAGTGGTGATGGACAGAGCAACAGGTGATCAGATCCCGGGGCCAGGTACATGTGCAGGGTGTCAGGGTCACCCCTGCCTGGTTTTTCCCAGCGAAGCCCCAGCCGGTGCCAGCCCCATGCTGCAGCCCCGGGGCCAAGGCTCAAGGAGCCAGGCATTTCTGCGGGCGCTACACCCTGCCGGGCACCACCGCCCGTATCGAGCCACCCAGCTCTGAATATGGCTGCCCCGAGGGGTGTCTCAGGGAGGACAGGGTCATCTGCCTGGTGGCTCTGACACAGAAGTGATGAGCTGAAGCCCTGTGGTCACAGCTGGCCGGTTCAATGTCTCCGAGTGCCTCTCTCCCAGGACTGTTTAACCCAAGCACTTTTTCAGGGTGTGATGGATGATGTGAAGATGGATGCTGGTGATGTCCTGCTGGCTCTGTCCCACTCCCACTTCAAAGTTGTGATGTCCGAGATYCAGGGCCACCTGAAGGCCCTAGCAGAGACTTCCAGGGACTTTCTTTTCAGTACCTACTGAATAACCTGTAATGCAGTTACTTTCAGATAATATGAGGACCCATCTASACATAGTTCAAGATCAGGATCTGGAAATCTATTAAGTATTTTCGAGTCTTTTCGGATTTGTGGGTTATTATCACACAATCATGATGCCGAGTTTCTTCCCCAGGTAGAGGGGAGTACAGTAGCAGGGTTCAGCGTATTACATCGCTTAAGTCTCATGTCTTCTGCCCTTAAGAGATCAGCTCATAGCGACGTATTCGCTGTGGTGACAGTGCCTGGACAAGGTGCTGTGACAGCAGCATTTCAATGTCATGCGGTACTTGCACCACTAGARGGGATCCAAGCACCACGTTTTTACTCTGTTCAACTCGGAGTGCTGCAGCATAGGATTGAGAGGTCCTTTTAGGAGGCTGTTTACAACAGTCTCTTGTTCCTTGAGATCCATTGCTTCTAAAATTTTCTCCTCTGCCCTTACCTTGGAAATCTCCACCTCCTTGTCCCCTTCATCTAGGATTATTATTCAACACCACTGCCAATAGACTAGCTTGCTGTTCCTGTTCTTTTCCTTTTTTTTTTTTTTTCCTTGAGCTGTCTTTCATCTTTTCCGCTAAACACAAATGTAGCAATGCTGACTACTTCATCCAATCCTTTGCCCCACCATCCTGGCATATATTTAGAAAAGTATTTCTTGATATCTGGGGCTGACTGACCTGCAAAGAAAGATACCATTAGAGTCTGATTTTCCTTGTTTTCACAGCTGACCCCTCCAAACGTGCTCACTTGTTTAACCAATTGGGTGCAATATCCAGAAGGATGTTGAGCATTTCCTTGCTGACATCCTTGGACCGTAGCCCAATTTACTTTGCAGCGTATCTCTATTGGCTGCTAAGTTTGGGGCACTGACCTGGGTCACTGGCTGGCCATGKGGTTCTGCCCTGTGCTTCCCCGGCTGATTTGTGATCTGTTTCCCAGGTTTTAATTCTTTCCTCAGCAGTAAAGACAGTCTCAAACACTTGCTGCATGTCAGCCCACGTAGAGTTATAAACAGGGAAGATACCCAGGTTCCGGGTCACTCTGACATCTTTTCCTTGGCCTTTTTCAAGGTCTAAGTATCTGTTGGGGATGCCCCCCGAGCCCAGCTCAGCCGGGGCGCAGGGGAAGGCTCCCCGCAGCTCTCGCTAAATGCCTGCGTACCCCTTGCACTGACAGACCCCACAGGGAAGGACGCCCGCCCGCTGCCCCACAACGCTTCCCCACGCCCGGGACGGACCTACCGGTGCTGTCCAGGAAGGGACACATGAACATCACAGAGCTTTGCTTCCCCGACAGCAAGACCAAGACTGACCTCTGGCCCAGACCAGGGATGGGGGAGGACAAAAACCACCCAAAAGTGCCCCAAGCCCCACTCCAATCTCCACCATCGGGGAAGATTGGGCAGCACACACATGTCAGCATCGCAGGGCCAGCGCTGCCGGCCCCATCCCTTCCCCTTGGGCAGGAAATTCAACCCCCCCAAAAAATATCGTTGGGATGGGAAACCACCGTGGGGATGGGAAATAAGCATTAAGAACAGGAAATCATTACCAGGATTGGAAATCATTAGGATGGGAAGTTGTTGTGGTATGAAAAATCAAACCATCGCAAGGCTGGCTGAAGCAGGTGCTGTCATAATGATCGCCATGGGGACGGACCCCCCAGAACGCTGTTTGCCCCAAACCAACCCCACACTGACCAACTGCCATGGCAGGTACAGCAGCAGGCTCCCGCTCCTCGTGGTGCTCCTGCCCTCTGGGTAACCCCCCAACCGGCTCTGCCTGCCAATATCTCACCCCATCACCCCTCTTTGCTTCCCCCAACAGAGAGCTTCCGTCTCCGGCTGCCGATGGCCTCACAGGTGCCCTGCGCGAGCTTCACCACCCCGGCCATGCTGCCACCGGTCACTGCCGGTGTGTTGCCTTCTGTCCCTGGGCTGCCAGTGTCCTGTGAGCCTGCCCAGGTCCACACTGTCACCTACCAGCTGGCACAGGCCAGTGTTTGGCATGGGGCGCCGGGGCACCAGGGCCCCTGGGGGCCCCGGGCCAGCTGGTGCAGCTCCCCTGTGGGGTGCAGCTCCCCTCCATGGTGCAGCTCCTCTGTGGGGTGCAGCTCCCCCACATGCCTGCTCCCTGTCCCCCTGCCTACAGTTGGGGACAGCAGGTGCTGACGGGGACGCTGGTGCCCCACCAGCCGATGGGGCTTGGGCTGTGGGACGTGGGCCAGAGGGAGCCCCTGTACCCCATGGGCTCCTGCCCGCTGCACGTGCCTGCCCGCCCCGGACACCCACCACACCACCGCCCCATGGCTCAGCATTGGGTGCAGGGTCCCCCTGCGCTCCACACCCTGCCCGGCAGCACCCAGAAGCCGTCAGAGGCCTTTAAGAAGGACGCAGCGGCCATCGAGGACAGCGTCCCTGCCACCAGCCTCCACCAACCGGCCCTGGCTCCACCAACCGGCAGAACCATGACAAAGCCCAAAGGTGAGTTCTCGGGGGTGGCAGAGCCCGCAGGTGCGCGGCCAAGCTGAGGAAAGCTTGCATCGCCCCGGGGTTGGGTTGGCTTTGTTTGCTTTTTCAGCAGCGGTGACCACCCCRGCAGCCCCAGGGAAGCCCGCAGATCTGCCCGAGCAGGGGCCAGCCACCTTCTCTGAGGCCTTTCCTGAGCAGGCAGAGGACACCACCGTCAACCATACGCTCAACTGGCTCAACACCGTGGACAGCGAGGAACTGTCCCCAATGTCCCCGACAGCCCCAGCTTGACTGCCTTCCTCCACGAGCTCCCCAACCTCTCCGAGTATGTGGTGGAGGGCAGCTGCCCCAAGGAGCCAGTGGTGGTGGTGGGTCTGGGGGATGGTGAGGACACCATCCCCGATGTCCCCAACTTGACCACCTCCCTCAACAAGCTTCCCCACCTCTTGGAGTACAGGGCAGAGGGCGGCTGCAACAAGGAGCAAGTGGCGGCAGTGATGCTGGTGGACGGCGAAATCACCTTCCCCGATGACCCCGACAGCCTTGTCAGCCCTGCCTCATTCTACGAAGTCCCCGACTTCTCGGAGTATGGGACAGAGGGTGACTACCCCAAGGACCGCCTGGCAGCAACGATGCTGGGGGACGCCGACCCCTTCTGGGGGGTGGCGGCCTCCCCCTTGCAGGACCCCAAGGGGAAGCAGGGTGGGGTGGCAGCAGAACTCCCCACCTGGCTGATGGTGAGTCCCTTGGAGACTTCTGAGGAAAGCTCTCCGGAGAGTTCTCCGGAGACTTCAGAGGACAGTTGTGTGGAGAGTCCCTGCTGAAGGGTCCTCCGGAGAGTCCCCTGCTGAGCCCCCTGTGGATCCACTGCTGAGTCCCATGGCCAGCCCCCCGGCTGTCCCCCAGTGTCATCCACCCCGCATGCCCCAACTGGTGGAGGAGGCTCTGCGGAGGCAGCCCCAGGTGGTTTTGGCCCACTTGCCACTGCTGCCGGGCATCATCTCCTGCCCGGTGGTGCCCAGATCGGGCAAGGCGGGCGGCCAGCAGGCCAAGGGCCCCACGCTGGCTGGCACCCCCAAGACACAAGAGACCTCCCCGTGGGACAACGTGCCACCCAAGAAGAGGAAGAAGATGGTGGTGTGCTGGGTGGTTAAACACTCAAAACCCTGTGGGAGGGGAAGCCGGATGGGGATGGTGCAGCAGCAGGCAGCAGTAAGCGGAGGGCATCCGACGGCAACAACGTGCCCACCAAGCGAGCCAGAACCCTGAGGGACGCTGGAGGACAAAGTGCTCCATGCCTCCCTGACCACTGTTGGTAGCTTGATAGAGAACGCGTGGAGCACAGATCCCTGCAACATGCAACCTGCACCCGCCCACTCCAGCCCCAGCCCTCTCCCATATCTCTATTTCTTTCTTAATTCAGTAAAAGGTTTGATGTTCGTTTCACAGTGCCTCTGCTTGCGGTCATTCGTGCAGCGGGAGGTGGCAGGGTTAACGCAGCCCCTGCCGCATGCGTAGATCTGACCCTCCACCTCTTCACTACAGTATATGAGGAACACCSCATGATTCCAGATGKAGACGTTTAATCAGAACCTTAATTCCCGGACTCGGGGTAAACAAACTAGAAAGAGCTCTTCTTAAAAATCTATCAGCTACCATGGAAGCCACAGACAAGCACACAGTAGATGCCACTTTAGCCTTGCAACAGGAAAATTCTTCTTGAGCTTTGATAGTAGGACAAAATCATCTAGCACTTGATATGCTTACCCTGCAACAAGGAGGTGTCTGTGCATTGATTCATACCACCTGTGGCACCGATGTTAACAAACCTTGACAAATCAAACACGACGTCTGTGCCATTTCCAAACATTTACAAACGTCACATCAAATCACAATACCTCCTGGTGGATTTTCACTTCCTGACCTGTTTAGTTGGATACCATCCTGGAATTTGCAAAAAATAGTAATGAAAACTCTTGTTATTGTAATACTCTTTATCCCATTAATAAGCTTTGTTTGGATTGTGATTAAGCTTTGCTTTGCCATATGTCATAGAAGCAAATGATCAAACACACCGATAGCGATTAACCTCACATTTGCCCCCTGCTTGGGAAAGTCCTCCTCCTCCTCCACCATCTCTCTGTTCACGCCCAGCCATGTCGCACGTGCAGAGGCAAGAGAGGCTCGCGCGCTCACTGTGCAGGGCTGTGTCCTGGTTCCGGCTGGGACAGAGTTAACTTTCTTCCCAGTAGCTGGGGAGGGTGTGCTGTGTTTTGGGTTTGGTATACTAGGAGCGTTGATGGCCCATTGATGTTTTGTGTGCTGCTGGGTGGTGCTTGCACCGGGCACTTTTCGGCCTCCCGTGCCCTGCCAGGTGCATGGGAAGCTGGCGGGGGGAGCATAGCCGGGGTGGTTGACCCAGCCGGCTGATGGGGTATTCCATACCATGTAACGTCATGCTCAGTATAAAAACTAAGGGTGTGAGGGGGGGCCCTGGGTCCTGGGCTCTCGTTCGGTTCGGCGGGTGGTGAGCAATTGCATTGTGCATCGCCTGCTTTGTATATTGTTGTTGTTGTTATCACTGTTACTAKTACTGTTCTGCTTTGTTTTATTTCAATTATTAAACTGTTTTTATCTCAACCCGCGAGTTTTCCTACTCGTGCCCTCCCAATTCTCTCCCCCATCCCACCGGAGCGGGGGGGGGGTGAGCGAGCGGCTGCGTGGTGTTTAGGYGCTGCCAGGGTTAAACCACGACAGGCTGTTACCCCAACCACTGGATCACGCCGTTACCCATGCCATAAGGGGTGGAATGTGGCGAGACGCTCCTGACCTCAGGTCATGGGACAGTGGAAAGCGCTTACATAGTGTGCTTGCACTGCTCACACAGCTGCATGGACCCACTCGCACACAGAAACCTGTGACCAACCACGTGTAACTACTTGCAGATCACCAACCCTTTTGAGACACGTCTGCTTTGTATGTAAAGGATGTGCCTACGTCAACCTGTTAGTCATACAACTCAACAGAGAAGGCGCAATCCCGTAAATAAGGTGCCCCAACGCTAACTCGGGGTAGCTCTCGTTGGCTGGTCCAGGGGTGCTGCCCGGCGAAGGAGATGTCCTTATGTAATGATGGAGAACATGACAGGTCAACAATTTCCCCGACTGTTGCTCATCAGTGGGTAAGATTCATCGTTAACGGTATTGTACCTTGCCTACACAGCAAGTGAGATTTCCCCCTCTCTCTTTTGCTCATGCTTAGATTGGTTGCACTCTACTCAGGCTTAATTATATTGATTGTCAACTTATAATAAGGTTGAACAGACTTGGTCCGTAGACCGTTGCCGTTTTATGGTCCGATGCCGTTGTGTGACAGGCATCCACCTCTGATGGACGTTTTAAGCAGTAGCCCCTGTTTGGCAAAGAAAGCTGTCGACAGAAGCACCAGGATGTATGCAAAGAGAAAGCCCAACAGAAGTTTCCTCTGCTGATCTAAAAATTGAAGGGAAAAAAGGACTCAAAAACCAGAGCGGCCTTTTCCGTCACCCCGATTCAAAGCAGAGCAAGCAGAGCAAGCAGCTTTTATTTTAACACCGTTGAAGAAACCCCTAATGAGGCCTCCTTCAGAACACTGCTTCGGGGTTCTCCTTCAGGAGACTCAGGTAGACCAGATTAAATGCTCAGAGGTACCAACACAGAACAGGGAAATGAAGAAACTATTAGATAAAGTAATATTTGTACAAGGGGAAAAAAAAAATCAGCTTTTTCATGATTATAACAACTGTGATGTTTACTTCAGAAAAAGATGGGAATGAGGGAAAATAACGTGCCTTGCTTGAAGGTAGAGCATGACCAATTAACGAATGACCAGGGATTACTCCATCCAGAGAGGGCAGGAAAGACATCCCAGGAKTAGAGTGAATTTTACTTCTGATGAAACAGCATCAACACCCTGGCAGCGTGAAGGCTACAGAAGACTACTAAGAMGACTGCAGTCCTAGGCTTTTTATGGAACCATTACCCTGCAAGGGGCTTGGCCTTGGCAAAGTGACGGCAAACCAAACATCGCCACTTGAGCACTCGAACTACAACGTCATGATCCCAAGGTGCTCAAGTCTGTAAGACTCAGATAGACTTAGCTGAGAAAATAATGAGTCCAAATGAAATGTATCTCCAGGAGATAAAACTCTCGGCAGGAGATGGCTCATCCTGGGACTTGGTACCACCCAGGCACGCGACCTGCAGTCCAGAAGTACCCCGGAAAAGGTCTCGACGGCCTGCATTAACACACCGGCACGCGCCCGAGATGTAAACACTGCCAAGTCACCTCTTATTTGCATCACATACAGAGGAGCCAATTTAGCAAATTGAGCCTTACTTCTGCTGAAACTTTCCGTACAGACAGCTCATTTTCTGTGTTCATAAACTGTAGTAAAGACCTGTTCTACCGCAAAGGCTCGAACCCTGCCTACGGCAACGAAGCCGTTTAGACAAGCCTCAGTTTTCTTTCCTCACTGCTGTCTTGCCTCCCAGAAATCAATCAATATCAAAAGCTCTGTATGAAGACTGCATAAAAAAGCCAAYTGCAAGTGCCTTTACTTGTTACTATTTTTGTCAGGCATCATTCTAGGAAGAAACTAACYTTTCCTGCTTGCTTTGCTACAGCTTCATTGCCTTTAAAGATGACACTTCTTACCTCTGCTACTCCAATACAGCCTCACAGCCCAGCAAAATCATGCTGCAGGTACGAAACCTTCACCAGACAAAGATGGGCACGCTACAGGAATGTGTTACGCTCAAAGAACAGGCTCTTTCAACCACTCTTCCTCTTGCTTACCCAAGTTCGGAGAGTGTTAGAAAACAACAGCAGAAAAGCAGGGTTCTCTCTCACGTTTTACGGAGCCCATTATATCAGCCATGTTCAACATGAAGTTCAACTCCAGTCTGAACCCCAGAATAAGAAATGTCACCTTAAAAATTTCCAGAAAAAAGAAGAGCTTTGAAGTGGCAAGACCAGAAAATGTTCACGAAAGCCCCATCATGCAAGTACACATCCCTGATCACAGACCAACTGCACCGGTACCTGGGTAAGCGATGTTCTCCGCTAACTGGCAGCCACTGACATCTGGAAAATAGCTCTAGGTCTCGTGTTTATGAGCGCAAAGCACGTAGGTTGGAATTGGAGCTGGGGAAGAAAACCACACGCAGTCAGTCTGGTTTCATTCAAGTCCATTAAGGTAAGTCCCATTCACGTTTACGAGGAATCACAGCAGGTCCCACCCGTCCCTGCAGTCCCCAACACCACTCCTCTGCAGCCTCCCTAGGAGCARTAAGCGCAGAACCAGAAACCTTCCTTCAAAATAAGGCCCAGAGCCTGCTCTTTCAACAAGATGCGCAGAGCGCCAGCTGAGAACAACCTCTGCTTTAACTACGCCTAGCTCCACCGTCTACATAAGGAGATCAGCTCCCAAATGATCCCTAGCCCTAAAGACACAGATCTTCCCTAGGGCAATGCTAGGTTGTCCTGCTTTCGGCTGGGATAGAGTTAACTTTCTTCCTAGTAGCTGCTATAGCGCTGTGTTTTGGATTTAGGATGAGAATAATGTTGATAACACACTGAGGTTTTAGTTGTTGCTGAACAGTGCTTACACTAGGTCAAGGACTTTTCAGCTTCTCATACTGCCCTGCCAGCGAGGAGGCTGGAGGTGCACAAGAAGCTGGGCGGGGACACAGCCAGGACAGCTGACTCAAGCTGGCCAAAGGGATATTCCATACCATATGACATCATGCTGAACAAAAAACTGGGGAGGTTGGCCGGGGGGGTGGGACTGCTGCTCAGGAACTGGCTGGGCATCGGTCAGCGGGTGGTCAGCAACTGCATTGTGCACCACAGGTTTTGTATATTCTTTTATCATTGTTAATATTTTCCCTTCCTTTTCTGTCCTATTAAATTGTCTTTATCTCAGCCCACTACTCAAGAATACTAGGTCAGGTTTCCCAATGTTTGTATTGTCCACAGCTAACATGCTATCATGCTGAGTGTTTTACGTGTGTTTTATGTGACTAAGTGAACAAGACATACCTGTTGCTTAAAAACAGGAACTGTGGTGGCCAAGGTTAAATAAAATTCTCCCAGAAAGCCTGGGCAATATTTCCCATTTGGTTAGATATAGAAGAGGACCATTCGTCCTCACAGGCACTGCATGTTTCACTTTCTTTAGGTAGAAAAAAGATATAAGACCTTACGTTTGGAGATCAAATCTGGCTTTCTAAATAGATGTTGGTGTGCCAGCACCAGCGCTGAGTAAATAACTACCACCGCACTTCAGGGAATTGCTTTTGCAGCCAAATTTTTCTGACCCGCTTCCAAGTGCAGCATGAGGAGTTCACCAACACAAGAATTAACCATTAGTTCTCATATTTGATATTTTCTGGCATGGCACTATATGGTAGTATTTGACCTGGAAGCCTTGAAAAGCCCTCAGATTAGGGACAAGACCACCAGGTGTTTCCATGGCATCTGCCTCATCACAAAAGTCATGCTTATGACCACCATCTTTCAGATGCAGAAATTATCAGCTTAGCCTTTCTCTTTCTATTTAATATCTTTCTTTTGAACTAGATTGTTTGAACAGCTTACTTTCCAATTGTCAAGAAGATTCATTACAAAAAAATCCCCAAATCCAGAACATCTATTTTACTGCAAGCCATTGAAAATATGGTGAATAATACTTGAATATGCATTAATAATAATTTTTAATATTGAACTAAAATAATTCAAAATCCTAGTTTTGCTTTGAGACAGTTCAGTGAACCTACACTCAGGACCCCACTGGAGTTACGTGATCTTGTACACTGCACTTTGCAGGAAGAGGGCCTCAAATTTTTCTCTTTCTACCACAATACATTCTCAGCTCTTAATGATTTTTTCAGTGCAAGATGAACGGCAGAAGAGAGACAGAATAACACCCACACATTGAAGTATAACCTGAGAATGTGCAGGCATATCGTGCCTCCTGATGCACAATGTGAGGAAAGAGTAAAGAATTTAGTTTTGACAAGAGAATAGGTGCTCCTAACAAAATGCAAGCAAGACCCATGTAGCACTAATAGGAAGAGAGGAAGCCAACACTTCACTTCAGCAAAAAAAATCTCTTCATAGTCATAAAAACAAACTGCAAGAGATATAAACTTGGAATTCATTCTGCCAAAGTTCCTGGCCAAATGCCCAAAGTAAGAGGATGGCTGATCAATCMRCTCTYAGYGAGATTACAGATCTCATGCCCTGTCTTCACACCATCTTCTAGTTTTAATCAGAATAATCGGAACCTGCAGTAGCACAACCACAAATAGCCCCTTCTTCTGTAGAGGTTTCACTCGGGGATCATTAGGATCAAGTTACTACCTTTTTTACAATGCAGGTCAGCATTTTATCTACTATATTACAGTCTAGTTTGCATAAGAAGCATGTGCCATGGTACTTTTCCATTTCCCTCCCCCTGAACAGGCATTTCACTTCAACATGGATATTCAGTACTTTCAGTATATAGGCAAACTCCAAATATATTCATCTATTTTACCTAATGGCTTTACCTGGGAAGATTACAGCTTTACCTAAGGGAAGGTGGGAACATAAGATACTGACTAGCTCTCACACTCCCAATTTCAAGGCATTCTGATCAAAAGTTGTGGATTCAAATCCTCTATTCAGCACAGAAATAAAGAGAAAGGGTTGCCCATAAGCCTGCTCAAAGTGAGTGTGTGAGAACACAGCAAAACCATGCTCAAGCATGCATTTTTTCTTAAATGCAAACAACCTGTTGGACTAGCAAGGAAAAGTCTACCTTGTTGCATGCTGCATCTGACTATTTTTTGGATTAAATCACTCAGAAAAGCAGACGAAAGTGAAGAGGTTTGGGGTTTTGGCTTCAGTTTGTTTTTAAGATGGTTAAACTAGCAATTTTATTGCTTCCACTCTCTGGAAGCATTTTCTTTGTTTAACAACAGATGAGAGTTTGGCTAAGTAAATCTAAGAGGTACTCTTGTTTCTTCACAACAAAGCAGTCATCACCATCTGTTCGCATTTGCCAAACACACGTCCAGTAAGACCAAGACAGCAAGGGGTCCCATCTGCTCTGTTTCCCTCACATGGCAAGGAGGATGACAGCRACCAGCCCACTTGAGCAGACAGCTTGCAAACAGCCACCACGCTAAGGAACACAGCCCACTGCTCAGAAATCACCGGCCTATGTAATGGCTTGCCATAAAGGTACAAATGAGAAGGACAAAAGAAGGACCAAGGATCTGCAAAATCAGAGCAGAATAAGAAAG
>JAYKAV010000914.1:10310-26523 GCA_035582835.1 Phoebastria nigripes | reverse complement strand
AGGCTCACCATGGCATCAGGAAATGGAGGTTAGTGAAACTGCAGGAATCCTGGTCTCTGCTGCAGGAGATGCCCACCACAGACTGACTGTGCCCCATCATTGTCAGCCCCTCTCCCCAGGGAAACAAAGAGTCCTGGCCAGGGGACAGAGCAGCCTGCCCCGAGTGGGTGCCTCCAGAAAGAGGTTTCTCTTTCTCATGGATTCCTCCCTGCAGGCACAGAAGTGCTCCCTTGCTCTTCTCCAGAGTCATCCCTGCTCTCCAGAGAGCCTTTCCCCAGGTCAGCAGGTCTGTGCTGGCCTGGCCAGCCCATGGTGTTTCCAAAAGGTTGCCCTGAAACACTCTCCATCTCAGGCCAAGGGAAGGATGGTTTGGGCACTGTCCTGGGATTTGGGAAATCGAAACGTCTCCCCTCTCCACAACACCCTGCCCTCCTCAGTGAGCTGTATGAGAAACTCTGCCAACTAGGTCTGAACTTACAGTCGTGTAGGTAACTTATGTCTAATTGCAGCCAATGTGGTCCTGCCAGCTCAGGATTGGAGCTTCCATTGGAGTCAAAAGCATTTCAGTTCCCATTACCTCCATCTTGCCTCTGACACTGGCTGCTGTGTGACACAACTGTCCCGGCTCTCCAGGCASAATGGGYACAMGTKTSATGCCTGAACTGGAACTTTTCCCCTTGCTGGAAATGTGAATGCAGCAGGCTCGAGCCAAGAGACCCAAGAAAGCCAGCTTCCCCTAGGACCAAATAATGAGAACATCCCACAGGCYGTGGGACTTYCTCTTTACTGACAGAGAATTTGTGAGTTCAGACGATACAGCTTCACCTATTTTAACCTCTCTCACAGGACATCTAAAGAGAGGTCACACTTCTCTGGACAAAATGCTTCAGTGTTCCCAGGAATCTCAGGAGGCATGGCATAGGGATTTGTGGGTTCAAGGAGCTGGTCCAATGCCTCATCTCCATCTCTGCAATGGTGGCATCGATGCCTGGCTCATGTGCAGACTGTGTACGGGGATGCTGACATTTATTRAGCAACCTGCTTGGACCTCAGAGCTGGCCCTGCTTGGAACCAAAGGTAGGGCTGGAGACCTCCTGAGTAGAGAACAATTCCACCCTGAATTGTCCCAGGAGCCAGTGCTGTAGAGACCCTCACTTCCTGCTGAGTCCTTTCTCCTGGGGCACACTGCAAGGCACAAGGACGTGGAACAGATGGTGGGAAAAGGRACTCCTGGGGGTCTCTGGTCCAGGCTCCCACCAAAGGGTGGGGAATCAGCAACCACGGGTCAGGTCAGATGTGACTTTGTAGAGCTGAAACCTGAAAACCTCCAAAGATGGAGATCACAGAGAGTCTCTGGGTGTCCTGCTGCAGTGTAACACCACCCTCCTAGCCACTTTTTCCTGAGGCCTACTCTGAAGCCCCCGGGAGGAAGCTTGTGGCTGTTGTGTCTGCCATACCATCTGCCATTGCAGAAGAGCTTGGCTCCACCAGCTCTCCAGGTAGGTGTCGCCTGCTTTTAGAGTGCCCTGTGCCTCCCCTTCAGCAGACTAAAGAGGCCCAGTTGCCTCAGCCTCTCCACACAGCTCACGTGCTTTAGGCTCCTAAGCCCAATGTAAACACACTTCCTCTGGACCTTCTCCCGTTTCTGCATCCTCCTTTCAAAATGGGAAACCCATGGGCTCGTATGGCATCCGTCATAACTCCCATGCCCTTCTCCTCAGAAAAAAACTCAGCCAGTAAGGTCCCAGCCTGTCCTGATTGTGGTGGTGCATTCCTTCCCCCCCATCCTTCTGGGCTGCTTGTTGATCTCAGAAATTCCCATGAAACCTTGGCCTTGGTGTACTGAGTCTGGTGGTTGAGCGATCCCTGACCATATCAGAAACTCTCCATAGCTGAGGCTGGGAACATACTCCTACTGCTTGGCCAAGCTGTCACCCCCTGATACTTTTATCTGCATTGTAGCTCAAGTGGAAGAACACTGAAACCTTGAGAGTTTTTTAGTAACTACCACCTGGCACTGTGGCCAGGATAGAAACTTACTAATTGACTAAAGCCGATCATCTTGCGAACCTATAGACGGTGGTCCTAAGTGAGAAACTTTGAGCTCTCCTGGACCACAGAAGGCTGTGCCCAGTATCTCCCTCTGAGTGAGATGCCTCTCAGAGCTTGCGACCTCTCGAGTCTGCGATATTCGGAGGACCATCGCCAAAAGCTGACGACGGGACCTGGGCTGAACCCCTTCACTCCTYGAGGCTCAACCCTTGCCCGTTGAGAAATGCTGAGACAATAGACATGAATATTTCTTCACTGAACTCAAGGGGAATTTTTAACAGGTACCTTTTGTACATTTATATATATTTCTTTGTGTGTGTGTGTGAACTAATAGTAAGCGTAATCTGTAATTAAGTCACTGTTGTGATTGTAGTAGACTCTACTAACTTACTTTGTAAATGTTAAATTAGTTAATGATTAAGTGCTGCTAAAATCTTGTGGTCCACCTTAAAACTGTGAATGAACCTTACACTGCTGCTAAACACATAATCCCTTTTCATATTAGATATAAACCGTTGACCAACTCTGGGTCTAGGGGTAGATCCATCCGGGTCTACTCTGAACCTCGTGACTCAACGTGAGGGTCGCCTTACCCTTTTGTATTAGATAAAAAATGTTGACCAAGTCTGGGACTAGGACTGGATCCAGCCGGGTCGACTCTGAACCTCATGACTCAACGGGAGGGTCTCCCTTACACTATTCATATAAGACATAAACCGTTGTCTAAGTCAGAGACTAAGATTGGATCCATCTGGGTCTTCTCTGAACCTCATGACTCAACGGAAGTGTCTCCCTTACCATTTTCATCCTCGGTCTCTGTACAAATCATTCTAGCTCAATTATAATACAATTTTCCTTTGTATACTTCATCCATGTTGTAAGTGATAGAGTGAACCTTGCCATCGAACTCTATTAAGTTGCGCTTTTATAAATCTCTATTAAAATCACTTGCTGCTAATACCTTTGATGGTGATTCTTTAAGCGGCCTCTAAACCACTCATTCGCGACACTGATGCATGAGGTTATTCTGATCCAGTGCAGACCTTGCCCCCTTCACCTTTAAAACTTCAGGAGGTTTCTGTTGGCCAAGTCCCTGCGTGTGTCGAGGTCCCTCTGGACTGAAACTCCAACATGTCAGCAGTTAAGCTTTGTGGGCCAGTGTCTCAAASAAGAGAACCATATGGGGAATTGCAGGACACTACAAGGACTGGAAGAGAATGATGTGCTTCATGGAGTTGCTACCCAAGGTTGAAAACTACCACAGCAACCATCTCAGAAATACCAAAAGACGGAATGAAACAAGAAATGCATGGCCAATGGGGAAAGGCTTAATAGGCTAGGCTGTTCTTTTTGGAGGGTATTAGGATGATAGAAGAGAAGCACTTGTGATTTCAGGGAATGAAAAGAGAAGCAAAGGATGCTGTTGGCCTTCTTTGCTGATGGCTCCTGTTTTGCCTAATGAAATCCAAGGACCACCAGAGCCTTTCCTGCAGAGCTGCCACCCAGCCACACAGCCCCTGGCCTCTGTCATTGCATGGGATTAGTGCACCTCAAGGGCAGGACTTCAGATTTGTCTTTAGTGGACATCATGATGTTCTTTTTTGCCCATCCCTCTGGCCTGTCTTTGTCCTTTGGGATKGCAGGCCTGCCCTCCAGTGGAGTGTCTGCTCTCCTCAATATGGTGTCATCTAGAAATGCTATGAAAAAGCACTCTCTCATCTCCTCCAGGTCATTAAAAACACCTTAAACAGGGCAGGTGCCAGGACAGACCCCTGCAGGACCCTACTAGCTAGATGCCTCCAGGCAGAGTACCACGCATTGATCACGTCCCTCTGAGCCCAACCATCCACCTGGGTATTTACCCACCTACTTATCCATGCAGACCAAAATATCCTAACTTGGGCACAAGAATATTGTGGGGGGGTGATGTTGAACACCTCACTGACTTCCAGGTTCAAAGACAACCACTAGCCTCCCTGTGTGCAGCAATCCTGTCCTTTCCTCACAGAAAGCAAAGAGGATGGTGAGAGACAAGCTACCCTGGGTAAATCCAGTCACCTTCTCTTTCAGACACCCAGAAATGGGACCTGAGTGAACACGATCTGGGGCACAGMCTTTYGCTCCTCTGCACATCCTYTGGGCATTTYTGAGASGTGCRTGCAACGTTTGCATTTTCCCCRTTGTCAGGGAGTTCCCACAGATTCCATGATCTTTCAAAGGTGATGGAGAGTGTCTTCAGTGTGACATTGGCCTGCTCCCTCAGCTCCCTGGGATGCCGCCCTTCCTGTCCCATAGACTGGTAAGGATTGCCTTTGCTCAAGTCATCCCTGACTTGATCCCCATGCACCGCTGGTTGATCTCCTCCAGAGACCTTTGTCTCTTCTTTAACTATTCCTGAAGTAGTAAACACTCATTCTGGTGCCCTTCAACTGCCTCTCAAGTTTAGACTGAGTTTTGATCTGGACMCTTGCTGAGCTTGGAGGCTGCTGTCCTTGAAGTCCAGCTGTACTGAGCTCTGCAACCATGTCACAGCGCTGTCTCCTGAAGTAACAGCTCCAGCTCTTCCTGCCTGTGGCCCTGGCTGAGGGCATTGCTGCCATTTGGGCTGAAGCACTGGAGCTGTGGACCCAGGCAAGCTCATACTTGCCAGAAGGAAACCTGGTACCAAGCATACAAGACCCCATGTGTGCAAAGGCTTTTCTTCAGAGCAGAGACATGGCTTGGACAAGAGAGACCTGAATGTCTTTCTATCCGTAGGACTACAAACCCAGAATGAAATGCCTATTTCATTCAACTGAGGATATTCCCCCATCTTGGAGAAATTAGCTCTTTCCTTGTCACCTTCCTGGGTGTCCTGTCTAATGATGGGACAAAAAAAGGGGATTCTCATGCCCAAGTCTTTTCCTGATAGGAGAAGAAAGTGTCTTTCCCCAGCTGAGGGAGGGAACGTCAGTGATGACTTCAGCCTGTTTGACAGCAGGTTCCCCTGGAGCCCCAGGGATGCCTCGAGGGAGACCAGAGGGGGCAGAGAAAGTGATGCCTAGGGCTGGTCCTCTGCTCTTGTGCTGGGTCGGGCTCCTGGGATGGAGGGTGCTCATGGCAAGTGGGCAGTGCTGCAGAGAGACAGCTCTGCCCAGGAGCAGCTCCCCTGCAAAGCACAGCAGGGCTGAGGGCACTGCCTGCATGCATCGAGGGGAGAGGAGCAAGGCAGAGAGAGCATAAAGGCAGTGTGGAGTGGGAGGATGCTGAGAGCTCACTGCAGGGAGAGATCTTCACAGCCCTCTACATGGTAAGTCTCTGGGTGCAGGACAAGGTAGTCGGTGTTCCGGGAGGGATATCCAAAAGCTGGTACATCCCACAGCAAATATGATCTTTCACAGTTTCCCTACTGTAGAGGACGACAGTGCTGCAGAGCAGGGCTTCCCTGCTGCACTGTCAGAAGGACAGGGCATGTCGGCTGCCTTCTCCCGAGGATCGCTGCAGGGTTTTGAAGGTGTGTGTGCAGCCAGGGATGCATAAGGCTGTCCTTCTCAGCAGGGTCCCGGTGCCACAGGGGGCTGTGCACCAGGGCAGGGACTCTGCCACCTGCCAGGGTCAGCACTCAGCCTGCTCGGGGAGCTCCCCATGATGCTGTGGGGAGAAGCCGTGTGTGGAAGGAGCGACCCCTGTCAGGGCAGGGTCCTTCTGCTGTCCAGAGGGTGCAGCGTGGGTCAGGGCTGCTCAGACTTCTACATCACCTGGAGGACATTTGCAGAGGGTCATTTTAAAAATGACCCACACAGCAGGTGGGATGGGGTCTGTGAGCATGAAGAGGGAGGATATGTGAGGACAGAGAAACAGATCCTGGCCAAGAAGAGCCCCAGGCATCAGCGACATGGGCAGGAAGGAAGAGACGACTGCTGCGAGAAATGCCCTGGGAGGAGGGATTCAGGCATCTTGCTGCCATCCCCTGCAGTGCAGATGCTTTCCCTGGAGCAACCCCCTGGTCTGCCTCTCCTGCCTCCCTTGGCAGAGGGGTACTTTGCCATGTTCTTCCTTCTCTCTGCTGCCCTTCTTCTTACTGTTACACTCAGTGGTGTGGGGGGGTGAGGATTTAAGGGCAGCTCAGACACCGATGCTGTGTGTGCTGTCATGCACCTATGTCCACGGAGGAAAAGGATCCAACTCGCACCCTGATAACATTTGGGGCTCTGGGGACTGCAGTGTGTGTGGCTGGCACACATCTCACCCCCCTTCCAGGACATAACAAATTTAGGACAGTTGCCTCTTTCCTTGGGAGGTCCTGCTGGGCTGCAAGCTGCCCTCCAGTAGGGCAAAGCTCTCCCGTGGCATCTCTATGTTCTGCAGGAACCCCATGGAGAAGACACCTCGGTGCTGAGGCTGTTGAAATGCTGCTGGGTGGCTGTATGTGGGCAGCTGTAAGGAGCCCGCTGTGTCCCTGGTTGGGAGGGGAGAGCTGAGATCCTCCTCAGGTACAATGGGGTGAGGGCTTGGAGATCTGCACTCAGAAACCGGATCCTCTGCTCCCAGCAGTGTTCTCTTTCCTTTGGGGGGAACACGCGAGTGTGATAGTCCTCCAGCTGAAAGAGCTGCCAGCACAGGGCAGCTGAGATCAGGGCCGATGGACAGACCGGCTGTCCTCACTCTGCACTAAGGGACGGTCCCTTAGTCCTTCCAGGACCCACAAGATTTCACTTGCAGTGCAGCAGAAATGCCCAGGATTTCTGCAATAAAAACACTCCTCAGCTGTGGTGGGGCAACTAGAGCAGAAGACACAAACCAAAATCCCCACAGCTCTGCTCTGCAGGCAGGTGAATTGGGAGCAAGAATGCTGAAAAGCTCTTTGATATCACGAGTGGATTTAATCTGAGATCACCCCATGTTCCTATTTCCCTCTTGCTGTAGGGCAGGACTGACTCCTCCAGAGGCCACAGCAGAGCCTCCTGCTCCCAGGGGCACCCTCAGCCATCACCAACCAGAGCTCGTGAAAGGGACCTGCCAAAGGTCTTCCTGACTGGACACAGTCAGTTTTGGGGGGATTTCTACGAGAAATGACTTTGATTTTGCTCAGAGAAGTCTCTCCTAACCTGTCACTGTCTTTTCCCTCTTGCACAGTCCCCCATGCGCAGAGGCAGCAGATGTCCAACCACAGCTCTACCACCCAGTTCCTCCTCCTGGCATTCGCAGACACACGGGAGCTGCAGCTCTTGCACTTCTGGCTCTTCCTGGGCATCTACCTGGCTGCCCTCCTGGGCAACGGCCTCATCATCACTGCCATAGCCTGTGACCACCGCCTCCACACCCCCATGTACTTCTTCATTTTCAACCTCTCCCTCCTTGACCTGGGCTGCATCTCCACCACTGTCCCCAAATCCATGGCCAATTTGCTTTGGGACACCAGGGCCATCTCCTATGCAGGATGTGCTGCCCAGCTCTTTCTCTTTGCCTTCTTGGTAGTAGCAGAGTATTTTCTTCTGACCATCATGGCCTACGACCGCTACATTGCCATCTGCAAACCCCTGCACTATGGGACCCTCCTGGGYAGCASAGCTTGTGTCCACATGGCAGCAGCTGCCTGGGGCAGTGGGTTTCTCATTGCTGTGCTGCACACTGCCAATACATTTTCACTGCCACTCTGCAAGGGCAATGCTCTGGACCAGTTCTTCTGTGAAATCCCCCAGATCCTCAAGCTCTCCTGCTCACACGCCTACCTCAGGGAAGTTGGGCTTCTTGTGGTTAGTTTTTCTTTATATTTTGTGTGTTTTGTTTTCATTGTGCTGTCCTATGTGCAGATCTTCAGGGCTGTGTTGAGGATCCCCTCTGAACAGGCACAGTACAAAACCTTTTCCACGTGCCTCCCTCACCTGGCCGTGGTCTCCCTGTTTGTCAGCACTGCCATGTTTGCCTACCTGAAGCCCCCCTCCATCTCCTCCCCATCCTTCGATCTGGTGGTGACAGTTTTGTACGTGTTGGTACCTCCAGCAGTGAACCCCCTCATCTACAGCATGAGGAACAAGGAAATCAAGAATGCCCTGAAGAAGCTGATTCTACAAGTAGTCTTTCAGCAGCAATAAGCTGCCCATCTCTCTTCTCAAGTTTTCTCCAATTGATCTCAGGCAACTTGTGACCTTTCAGCATTGTACTGGTTCTAATCGTGTTTGTTCAGAACTGTTTGCTTTCACCCTACTTCTTAGGAGGCTGAACCCAGTCTGTCTGGCCCAAAGGCCTTCTCTAAATGACTCTATCACTACGTTAATGCTGGTCTCCTGTCTGGCATGCCTGTAAAAAAGGGGATTCCCTCAGTGCAACGTGTGAAGCTTGGGCTCTTCTTTCCAAAGTGGAGTGCAGAATACGCTCAGGGAATTGCAGGCTAAAAGGCCCTGCTGTTGTGCTTGGGTGCTGCATTGGCTTAGGGCCACAAGGACATGGGTTGATGTGTAAGGGAAGGAGGGCTGGACTGATCCTTCACTTTAGTGGGTGCCCAATGTCACTGGAGATCCTGAACGGTCAAAAGGCATCTGCCTGGAGCTCTCTCACATCTGACAGGGATGGTCATATGACCTTTTGACAGGGGATCTGAACCCCCCAGGAGAGCAGAGGGCATCTCTTGGGTCACGCCTCGGGGTAGAAAGGGAATGGAGGTTTACAAACCTTCCCCAAAAAGTGGACTCACCCAAAGGGAAAGGGCTAAACGGAAGAATGCACAGCCTAATGGGGGCTCTGCAATGCCAGAGAGGCAGTGGAGACTCAGCAGGCACGAGGAAGGCAGCCTGATGAGTGATTCACATCATCTTCAATGAGATGCCATGGGTTGGATCCAGTGAGACACCTGAACACATCCCGAAACACTTGAAACGCCCTGTGATTTCTCTGACTATCATAGCCACAGAGCCATGGGAGAAATCTGTCAGGGGTAGTGATGCCAGTCTGGCTCGATCTGCTTCACTCCCGAACCAGGATGGCCAGGATGTAGTCACCCCATGGTCCCAGGGCAGCTCTGCAGAGCGGCACCAGCAGGTCAGGGCCCTGTGGGGACGTCAGGGGAGGAAGCCAGGAACAAGTGGCCAGGCCAGCACGGACACACGGTCCCCAGGGGAAAGGCTCTCTGTGGAGCAGGGATTTCCCTGGAGAAGAGTGGAGCAGCACGTGTGTGTCAGAAAGAAGGCAAGAAGGAAGAGAAAGAGGTTTTTCCGTTCACCAGCTTGGGGCATCTCCTGTGCCACTGGAACTGGGGGATGGGGGAGGCAGAGGCTGTCTGGGGCCTCTTCCGGAAAGGAGACAACAGAACAACAAGAGTGACTGAACCAATTCCTTGGGCCACTGCCAGCCTGTAGCCCTGGSACTGATGGGGAGGATGACAGCCCCTCCCCACCCACCCTCAGGAGCTTCTGTGTCCTTCMGAGAGGCTGGGGCTGTGGTGTGAGTGCCCAGAGCTCTGCAGCACCCTGCAGCAGGCACTGCTGTGGGGCAAGCCCAGACTGAGACTCGCATGGAGCCTGCTGCCAACCAGCACCCCCAGATCCCTTTCTGCTCTCCAGCCACTCCTCTCCCAGTCTGGACTTGTGTCCGGAGCGTTACTCCATCCCGGGTGCAGAATCCGGCATTTGGACTTGTTAAGTGTCACACCCTTCATGATGACTGCTCAATGCTCCAACCTAGCCGGATCCCTCAGCAAGGCCTCTCATCCCTCGAGAGAGTCAACAGCACCTCCCAGTTTGGGATCATCAGCAAACTTGTTAACAATGGATTCTAATCCTGCCTCCAGATCATGGAGAAATACATTGAACATTGATAAATATAGGGAACTGGCCCTAGGATCGAGCCCTGAGGAACACCACTGGGGACCAGTTGCCAGCCAGATGTCGCCCCATTCACTGCGACACTTGAGCCCTGCTGCCCAACCAGTTCTTCACCTGTGAGCGCACCGGGAACCCACTCATCCCACAGCTGGACAACTTGCCCAGAAGGATGCTGTGAGGGACAGTATCAAAAGCCTTACCGACATCCAGGAAAACTACATCCACCGCCTTCCCTTCATCCACGAGGCAGGTGACCTTATCACAGAAGGATATCAAATTGGTTAAAGAGGACTTTCCCTTTGTGAGCCCATGTTGACTGTGCCTGATGATTGCATTGTCCTTTAAATGCCTTTCCATAGCACCCAGAATCATAGAATCCTAGAATCTCTCAAGTTGGAAGGCACCCATRAGGATCATCRAGTCCAACTCCCTGCTCCTCACAGCACTACCGAAAACTAAACCATATGACTTTCATAACTCTAAACAAATTGGGAAATACCAGTTTTTATACAAAACCCTCCCCCGAGTGCTATGAAGATTCCCTTCATGGCACTGAAATCTATCTGTCACTCTTTTCTAGTAGCACTAAGAAAAGAGAAACAATGTCTCAAATCTTGCTGCAGTGGAGGTCAGAATCAGATGTTGCTTATGAAAAAATTTATAACAGCCTTATCTAAAACTCTGTATCGCTTTATCTGGAAGAAACACCTCTCATCCTTCAATAGGTTACGTCATCTCCTTAGGAGCAGGTCTCCTGTCTTTCTACGTAACGTACAACATTGCAACTGGCATGTTGTGCATCAGAAGAGATCATCACTTCAAGAATTACCCTCTCTCTCCACAGTACAGAGCTCTTGCTGAACCACTGATCATATGCAGGGCTAATGCATAATAAACTAAAACATTCCATGCTACTTTCATGTCATTGAACCATTTTCCYGTACAGATTTATGCTTATTTTGAAAGGTCAGTGATTTCGCTGATGCTGCTAAAATTCCTGCAGAACAGCTGTTTCTAGGGACTCTTGGGACTCTTCCTTCTCCTCTCTACGTACTATAGCAGACAAGGCTTGAGGGTATGCATTCACTTCCCACAAATTTTAAAATAAGCAAATGTCATGGTTTAACCCGAGCTGGCAACTAAGGACCACACAGCCGCTCACTCCCTCCCCTCCCCGTGGTGGGATGGGGGAGAGAATCGGAACTGTAAAAGTAAGAAAACTCATGGGTGGAGATAAAAAGAGTTTAATCTTTTAAAAAAAAGAAATAATAATAATAATAAATAATAATAATAATAATAAATTGTAAGGAAAATAAAAAAAAATAACAAAGGGAGAGAAAAATAAAACCCAAGAAGGACAAGTGATGCAAATGAAAACAATTGCTCACCACCAACCGACCAATGCCCAGCCAGTCCCTGAACAGTGGCCCCCCCTGCCAACCTGCCTCCTAGTTTTATTGCTGAGCATGAGGTCGTATGGAATATCCCTTTGGTCAGTTGGGGTCAGCTGTCCCGGCTGTGTCCCCTCCGAACTCCTTGTGCACCCTCAGCCTACTCACTGCTGGGGTGGTGTGAGGAGCAGAAAAGGCCTTGACTGAGTAAGCTCTGCTCAGCAATAACGAAAACAGCTCTGTGATATCAACGCTGTTTTCAGCACAAATCCAAAACACAGCCCCATACTAGCTACTGTGAGGAAAATGAACTCTCTTCCAGCCAAAACCAGCACAGCAATTTATATTATCATCTTCTCCATATTTTTTCCAGGTACTGTGGTTAAACCAACAGGTCTGTCATTTCCTGGGTCTTCCCTCTCACCCTTCTTGCGTACTTTGGAATTATGGTGGCTAGCTGCCAGTCAGTGGGGATCTCCCCAGACTCCCCAGACTTTTGGTAGATGATCAAGAGGGGTCCTGCCGTGACAGCTGCTAGCTCCTTCAGTACCCTGGGATGAAACCCATTAGGCCCCATGGACTTGTCATAGAATCACAGAATGTTTGGGGTTGGAAAGAACCTTTGAAGGTCATCTAGTCCAACCCTACTGCAATGAGCAGGGATAGCTTCAACTAGATCAGGTTGCTCAGAGCCCCGTCCAACCTGACCTTGAATGTTTCCAGGGATGGGGCATCTACAACCTCTCTGGGCAACCCGTTCTGGTGTCTCACCACCTGCATCCTAAAAAATTTCTTCCTAACACCTGCTAGATTCTTCATTACTCTGGGATGAATCCCATTAGGCGCCATGGCCTTCTGAACATGTAGCTGATACAGCTGGTCCCTTACACTTTCAAGGTCCACAAATGGAGTGTGCTGCTTTTTGGCTGGGATAGAATTAATTTTCTTCATAGTAGCTAGTATGGGGCTACGTTTTGGATTTGTGCTGAAAACAGTGTTGATAATACAGGGATTTTCTCATTATTGCTGAGCAGTGCCTACACAGAGTCAAGGCCTCTTCTGCTTCTCACACCACCCCACCAAGGAGTAGGCTGGGGGTGCACAAGAAGTTGGGAGGGGACACAGCTGGGACAGCTGACCCCAACTGACCAAAGGGATATTCCACACCATATGACGTCATGCTCAGCATATAAAGCTAGGGGAAGAAGAAGGAAGCGGGGGATGTTCAGAGTGATGGTGTTTGTCCTTTCAAGTCACCATTATGTATGATGGAGCCCTGCTTTCCTGGAGATGGCTGAACACCAGCCTGCCAATGGGAAGCAGTGAATGAATTCCTTGTTTTGCTTTGCTTGCATGTGTGGCTTTTGCTTTACCTATAAAACTGCCTTTATCTCAACCCACAAGTTTTCTCACTTTTACGCTTCTGATTCTCTCCCCCATCCCACCAGGGAGGACTGAGCAGGTGGCTGTGTGGTGTTTAGTTGTCGGCTGGGGTTAAACCACGACAGTCCTTTTTGATGCCCAGCGTGGGGCTTGAAGGGTTCGAGATAACGACAGGTTTGATTGGAATGTGCTCGATGGAATTTATATCTCTTATTGCTGTTTAGCTATTAATGTACAGGCTCCTGTGCTTGCCATGGGGCTTGCTTGCCTTACCGTATAGTAGAGTCTAGTGCTCGTTAGTGGCTGCTTTTTGCTTTTGCGGCTTGCTGTACTGCTGTACTGCTTATCATCTTACTCTGCTGGGCCTGGGAACATTTTGATAATAGCAATGGTGATGCGCCTGGGCTGGCAGATGTCCAGGGCATCGTTGCTGTTTCTGTGCTGCTGTACTGGACAGGCTGGAACTCCGGTGTGAACTTGAATCGAGTACATGCAGACATTCCTGGAGAAACAGAATTATCACAGCTAAAATGCCCAAAGCACAGGAGGTTCCCCAGATACATTGGAAATCTCTTGTGAAGAGGCATGGGCAGCTTATTGCTGCTGAAAAACTACTCATTGAATCAGCTTCTTCAGTGCGTCTTTGAGCTCCTGGTTCCTCATGCTGTAGATGAGGGAGTTCACTGCTGGAGGAACCACTGAGTACAAAACAGCCACCACCAGATCGAGGGATGGGGAGGAGATGGARGGGGGCTTCAGGTAGGCAAACATGGCAGTGCTGACAAACAGGGAGACCACAGCCAAGTGAGGGAGGCACGTGGAAAAGGATTTGTGCCGTCCCTGCTCAGAAGGGATCCTCAGCACAGCCCTGGAGATCTGCACATAGGACAGCACAATGAAAATAAAACACCCAAAAGCTAAAGAAAGACTAACCACAAGAAGCCCAACTTCCCTGAGGTAGGCGTGTGAGCAGGAGAGCTTGAGGATCTGGGGGATTTCACAGAAGAACTGCTCCACAGCATTGCCCTTGCAGAGGGGTAGTGAAAATGTATTGGCAGTGTGCAGCACAGCAGTGAGAAACCCGCTGCCCCAGGCAGCTGCTGCCATGTAGACACAAGCTGTGCTGCCCAGGAGGGTCCCATAGTGCAGGGGTTTGCAGATGGCAACATAGCGGTCATGGGCCATGACAGTCAGAAGACAATACTCTGCTACTACCAAGAAGGCAAAGAGAAAGAGCTGGGCAGCACATCCTGCATAGGAGATGGCCCTGGTGTCCCAAAGCAAATTGGCCATGGATTTGGGGACAGTGGTGGAGCTGCAGCCCAGGTCGAAGCAGGAGAGATTGAGGAGCAAGTAGTACATGGGGATACCACGAAAGAAGTACATGGCATACCATATGGCTACCTTTGATTYCAGTTCATATTGAAGTTCTAGCACGTCCGGCATGGCAGCACTCACCGGTGGCGTGACTTCGTTCAGGCCACGGTAGTCTACTGTTAGTCTCCACTCTCCATTAGACTTTCGCACTGGCCGTATGGGACTGTTAAAGGGTGAGCGAGTCTTGCTGATCACTCCTTGGCTCTCCAGTTGACGAAATCAGCTTATGGATGGGAATCAGGGAGTCTCGGTTGGTGCGATATTGCCACTGGTGCAACGTTGTGGTAGTGATCGGCACCTGTTGTTCTTTGACCCTCAGCAACCCCACAACAGAAGGGTCCYYYRAGAGACCRGGCAAGGTRGACAGHTGTTTAATTTCCTCCGTCTCCAAGGCAGCTACACCAAAAGCCCACCGGTACCCTTTTGGGTCCTTGAAATACCCTCTCCTGAGGTAGTCTATGCCAAGGATGCACAGAGCCCCTGGGCCAGCCACAATGGGGTGCTTTTGCCACTCATTCCCGGTTAGGCTCACTTCAGCCTCCAATACAGTCAGCTCTTGGGATCCCCCTGTCACTCCAGAAATACAAATGGGTTCTGCCCCTTTATAGCTTGACAGCATCCAGGGTACACTGTGCACCAGTGCCTACAAGATCCTTATACTCCTGTGGGTCTGATGTGACAGGCCATCGAATCCATACAGTCCAGTAAACCCAGTTGCCCCTTTCCTCCCCCTGGCTGGAGGCAGGCCCCCTCTAGTCCTGGTCATCATATTCGCTACCCACTTCTTGTAAGTATGAATCAGGAGTCCATTTATTAAGATCAGAAGTGGAATCAGCCCTTCTACTCTGCCTGGGAAGCTGCTCACTGGAAACTGGAGCAGCAGTTTTCCTGGAAGAACCCCCTTTTGTGATTGTTTTTCCTTGCAATTCACGTACCCATGCCTCTAGGGTCRRGGTAGATTTCCCATCCCACTTCCTCATGTCCTCTCCATGGTCACGCAGATAAAACCACAGGGTGCCCCGGAGTGTGTATCTATGATATCTTCTCTCTTGAGCAGAGGGACGCTTACTCCTAATGGCTGAGATAGTGGCCCAAGCAGGTGGGGAGTAGGACATATGCTCTTTGAGTTGCTGGAAGTCCTGAGACAGTTTCTCCACAGCAGAGACACGCTCCCGTAGGGAGGAAGAGAGACTTTCTTTGTATTGCTGGAGTTGGCCAGCCAATTCATCCACCGTTTGTTCCTCTCCATCTTTCCAGGTCATTATTGCCAATGAGTTTGCACATGACACTGGTGCGCTCCGTACAAATTTCTGCCACATGGGTCGGATGCACTTGACTTCATCTGGATCTTTGGGTAACTGCTCGTTGTCAGGTCATCATAAATCACCTCCAGCACAGCTAATTCCCTCAGGTACTGGATACCTCTCTCCATGGTGGTCCACTTGCCTGGGTGACATGTAACATCTTCCTTGAAGGGATCCCTTTCCTTCATGCCTGACAGGAGTCGTCTCCAGAGGCTGAGGACTTGTTCCTCTTGTCCAATCGCTTTGTCAATGCCCCCTTCCCTAGAAGGGATCCCAGCTCCTTGGCTTCCCTACCCTCTAATTCCAGGCTACTGGCCCCGTTATTCCAGCATGGGAGCAGCCAGGTGACAATGTGCTCACCTGGACGATGGCTGAAATCTTTTTGCTTATCTCTCAGCTCACTCAAAGATAGGGATCAGGTGGTTGCCAACTCATTTATGGGTTCTGCCTCTTCCTCCTCCTGTTCTCGTGATGGCCCTGGTTCATTTTCATCCCTTACAAAATGAGCTGACTTTCTTGTGTATTTTCTTTTTTGTATAGGGGCAACTAATACCGGCACAGGTTGGTTCTCTGTTGCAGGGGGCGGAGTAGCCGCAGTGCCTGCCGTGGGGGTTGGGGTAGCCGCAGTGCCTGTTGTTTTGTCGTCAGATCCAGAGACCTTTTGTTCCCCTTGAGGGTTCTGAATAGTGTTGAACAGGGCTCGGTAGGCATGGGCCAGGCCCCAGCACATTGCAGTGATTTGTGTCTCYCTVGAATTGCCAGGGTGACARCAYWCTTYTTCCAAATATTCTACTAATTTTTCAGGATTCTGCACTTGTTCAGGGGTGAATATCCAAAACACTGGGGGTGTCCACCATCCTAGGCATTTGCCCATGCTATCCCACACACCCTGCCACTCATAACTATC
>JAYKAV010000914.1:0-10210 GCA_035582835.1 Phoebastria nigripes | reverse complement strand
TACCCAGGGATGTTCAAGGTACTGACAAGTTGTTGTAACAAAGGAGAAAAGATCAAAGAGGAAGGTAGTGAATGTGCCATTCTGCACTTCCTCTGTAAAAAACCTCTGAGAGGAAGAAGTATGATTGCTAATTGTCTCCGTGAGGTGGTACCCAAAGTACAGTAACGGCTTCAGTACAACACCCAGATACCAAATAATGCCCAACACCAGTGTTTTAATAACAAATCTCCCAGGCAAAACATCACTCATCACTCAGCAGAGCACAGCAGACTGCAGAAACCAACACCAATCTTTAACATGTACAGCAAAAACAAGAGCGTGGTGCAGATCAGATAAACTAATATCGAGAACAGATGAATCAATATTGTGACCAACAACTGTTAACAGATATAAATTCCTTAATATGCTCCTGTTAATCTGTTGTTATCTCAACCCTTCATGCCCCACGTTGGGTGCCAAAAAGGACTGTCGTGGTTTAACCCTGGCCAGCACCTAAACACCACAGAGCCGCTCGCTCACGCTCACCCTCCGGTGTGATGGGGGAGAGAATCGGGAGGGGACAAGTAGGAAAACTCGCGGGTTGAGATAAAAACAGTTTAATAATTGAAATAAAACAAAGTAGGACAGTAATAATAACAATGATAACAACAACAATAATAGAATATACAAAGCAGGTGATGCACAATGCAACTGCTCACCACCCGCCTATCAAGGCCCAGGCTGCCACGAGACGCGAGAGCCCCCCCTTCCTGGGCCACGCCTCCTAAATATAGATACTGAGCATGATGTCACATGGTATGCAATACCCCACTGGGCAGCTGGGTCAGCCGCCCTGGCTATGCTCCCCCCACAGCTTCCCTTGCACCTGGCAGAGCATGGGAAGCCGAAAAGTCCCCGGTGCAAGCGCCACTCGGCAACAACCAAAACATCAATGGGCCATCAACGTTCCCCTCATACCAAAACCCAAAACATAGCACCCCCCCAGCTACTGGGAAGAAAGTTAACTGTGGCCCAGCTGGAACCAGGACACAAGACATAAAATGGTCCCTCCCACCGAGGAGGTAAGTAATTCTTCCTTTTGTGTACTTTTATCCAAACGCCATTCCCTAGATTGAAGGGGTGCAGAGCCCTTTCTAGAGGCACTGGTTGTATTAGCTGTGCCTGGGCCTGACTGCATTTTAATAATTGATGAACCTGAAAAATATATCGGGTCATGTTTTCATGTCCTGCTAATAAAATTACATGAGTGGGTACATCAGTTCTGGGGAGTTGTATCAGTCTTTCAAATAGTATTTTGTAGGGAGACGGTTTTGTTGTTTGTTGAGATCTTTGTTATATATTCATTAAGGCTAAAGGTAGTGCGTGCAAGACACGGTTATTTATTTGGCTGCGGCCTAAGTTCATGGCGCCAGCCAATTCTTCAGCACTGTCTGGGCTAGCGCAGCAGTCCCAAAATGCCCTAGATGGTGGTGCCTTTTTTCTATGGGAATCAGGTATTGCTCAGGTAAAATAGGAAGTTTTTCCATACTTGCTGTCCATGTTCCCTGGGAGTCTTTGGTCGCTTGTACCTTGTCCAAGAGTCAATTTCTTCAGCAGGAACAGTCAAACATATCTTTTCAGCAGCGGGCCACACCAGGTCGGACCGTTGGACTGCTTGTAAGCCCGGTGGTTTGTATGGCAGTCATGCTCTGGCTTCAGCGGCAATAGCTGTTGGACTATTTCTTATCTCTTCTTTTGTCCTTCCACTGGTATGGGCTGGCTGATGAATTGCAGCAAGATGGGACGTTGGCACCTTGGGAGAAGAGGATGCAGAATAGGGAGTGGAGACTGTTCTTATAACTTCAAGATTTCAGTAAGGTTTTCTGTTGCTGCAGATATTTTGCTAACCTGAGAAGCTTGCTTCCCTTTCTCCCTCCCTCTGTCCCTCTTCAGGTCGCCAGCAAGGCTTCTGCATGATGTGCAGAATGGAAATGCACATCAACAAGGTCCTGCATTTCTCAGCCAGTGCCGTCCAGCCTTGGGCTGTCGTCAGTGTCCTCACACATAAGTCATTTCAGGGGCTTTGACATGGAAGTCACTCCAGGTGGCTTTCTTTTTAGACAGTTTTTGATTTTCAACGACCCGTTTGTGTTAACAGCTTTGAGTGTTTAACTTTAAGGAGGAAAGCTCTTAGGAAGGTACGTTTTCTTCCCTTCTTATAGGAGACAAAGCAAAACTCTTTGAGGACATAACTCTCTGCCCTGCCTCTGAGCTCTGATTACCATTTATTTCCAGCTTGGACATCTCTTCTCAAGGAACTACCATCGTCCATCAAATATTTGGGGGCTTTCTGAGATCCAGAGGTACTTTTCCACAACTATTGCTCTCCTTGGAATTGTCTGTGCCCTTCTGTCTCCCTGTGATAAACAGCTGATCGTGTGACTGCCGTAGTAGGTATGACGAGCATAAACTGGCACAGTCGACTTCCCCTATCGCTGAGCATTTCCATTTGCCTTCCAGTCACGTGCTTGAGCTGCAGAGCGGTTTCAGATTCCTACGAGGCCTTCCTGGATATTCCTTTGGATAGAAAAGTAAGAGGGTTTGTAATTGTGCTTCAGGATGTCCCAAGGCCCCTGTAGCTTTCCAGAATCAACCCAGTTAGCTTAAAATCATATACTGCAAACACAAGAGAGCATGGTGGTGGGTGGAAAGTGGAATGGACGGTGTCCGTCTGGGGAGGCCATGGCAGTGGTCTCCCTGTAGGTGCTGGCTTTAAGCTGGACCAGCATGCATTATCCTCTCTGCACCCTTGACATACTCTCATCCTTCTTCCCTTTGCCCTCCCTCAACACCCGCCTGGCTCCTAGGCTGATGGGTTGTGTTGTTTTCATTATGGATGACCGTGCACACCATCGATAGCTGAACTGAGCGGTGCCACAGAGAGGTCACTCTTGATAGCCCCGGGAATCCCTGGGAATGGAGGGAAATGTTCAGCATAATGCCCTCTTTCTGCCTCCTTCTGGACACTGCTTGTGGGTTCAAGGTGGGTCTCCTCAGTGTCATCTAGCTAGGTTTTTGCGTAAACTCCTGCTAAGTGTTTGCCCTGAGCTCAGTGCTCTCCTTCCTCCCTCCTCCAGGCAGCCCCATCTGTCACTGCAGCTCTGGAGGACTTTGTGAAACCGGAGCAGCTGGATGGCAAAAACTGCTTTAAATCTAGCCAGCAAGATGATTACTAACGACATATTAATACCAGATCCCACATGAAGGTGCTGCATGTCATCAAGCATGTTAGCTTTTACTGTAGGTTTAATGCACAATAATGAGACACAGCTTTTTTTTCATATGGCCTTATGGTACTGAATAGCCTTAAAATAGCATAAGGATGCGTGAGACATGAAAGCTTGTCTGGCCTTCTGAGGGGGGAAAAAGGGTGCATTTCAGCACTGGGCTCTGTGCTTGGTTTCAAGGTGTGACAAGATGGTTGCCGCCTCCAGGAGGTTTACAATCCATCGTGTGCCCAAGGTTCTCACGGTGTGTCTGAAAATGTTCGAAGATTTCACCGGCGGGAAGATCCCCAAGGTGTGTACGCAACTGGAGTGCAACTTTCTCTTCCTGGAGCAGTGCGCTCTTTCACAAGTTGTTCATGTATTTGTACACCTCTGGCCCCTGGTCTTCGCAGGCTATTTCATGAAGTATTTCAGGATTGTTTCTGAGCCCTCTTGGTCTCTCCGTAGGTTGAGGACTATTCCAAGTATTTGGATCTTCGCCCATACACATCTCAGACAGCTGGAGAACATGTCCTCTATGCCGTCCTGGTGCACAGAAGTGGCAGCTGTCATGCAGGACATTTATTTCTGCTACACCAAGGAGAAGAGCGACTCCCTTCCTAGCAGGGGAAAAACATGTACTGGGGAAGACCAACTTACATGACAGTGTTACCAACACCAAGGTTTTGGGGGAGAAGGTCTCCTTAGGGGCTGGATTGGATTTGTTTTGGCGTACTCTTGGTTCTGCAGTTTTCTGCCTGTTTTTTCTTGAGAAACCATGGAGTTCATCTCCAGATATCGTTGCCTTTCTTTGAAGGCCAGCAATTGATTGTGGTACAAGGTGAACGATATGCCTGTGGAGCGTTGTGACATCAACACCGTTTTCGGGCAGCAAGCTTATCTACTGTTTTATGTCAGGTAACAGCAATATTAAACTGTGTTCAAGACACGTTTCCTTTTCCTGGCTTTGCTGTTTTTCTTCCCATCCTCCTGAGTGTTTCTCTTTCTGTCATAGGAGACAATGACAGCTGCATCATGCAGTCGCTCTCTTTTCCCTTCCACACTGCAGCTTTCTTCACAGCTGCCCTCCTTCAATGAGTGGCTGCTGTTAAGCTGTGGATCCATTCTTTTGCAGGTCTCCCTCCTCAAGGGCTTTCTAGACCACACGGGATTAAGCCCTGAGCATTGTGGTTGGACCTCCCAGCCCGTGCTGCTTGGAGCTGGAGTACTGAAGGACTGAGGCCCTCCTGGTGTCCTTTTACCTGGAATGACCGAATGACCTTGTCATTTTCCTGGATTTCTAAACACAAACAGATTTCTAAACATAACTAATTTTTCCAGTAAATCCTTCCCAATGAATTAATTGGTCTGCTTTCCATTATCACAAACTGATGGTATAATAAATGTGGACCTGCTTCTACTAATAAAGGGATTGTCATCCCCAATGTCATGGGGTGCTCCTCAGTTCCCTGCACCTGTACTTTCTCTTGACTTAATTCACCTGAGTATCGACTTAGCATAGAGTAAGTTGCACCTGCATCTATCAGAAATTCTAAAGTGTGATTATTGACTTCAGTCAAGATTCGAGCATGATCTGCTACCACTAGTTCGCACGCCACAAGGGTTACAGGCTCTCCCACCTCCTGTCATCGTTGAGAGTCACACTGAGAGATTTCTGCCAATTCCTCAGCATTTTCTCTGCTTGGCAGTCTCCAAGCAGGGGCATTCCCAAACCCTCTGGTGATTTGTGGACGAAGTGGATGTTCTGTCTTCCAGTGGCCTTCTTTCTTACAGCATGCATAACAGTTGGGGTCTAACTGTCCTCTTCCCATTGCTCCTGCTGTTCCCACACCCCTTCCTCCTCTCATATTCATACCTCTTCCTCTCATCACTGGAGTTCCTCCCAACGCTACTGCCAACAAACTCACTTCCTCGCTCTTCTTTCCTTTTCTTTCTTTTCTGTCTCTGACCTGTCATCATATTCATACGCTGCCAGAGACAATATCTTTTGTAGATTTTCCCCCTGCCATCCTGGAGCATGCTTTACAAAGTATTTATGAATGGCTGCGACTGCCTGCTGAGCAAATACACTCACTGCCAGTTTGTCATTAAAACCATCCTCAGTCATTCCTCCGTATCACAATAATACTCACCGCAAGCGATTCCAAAAGTCGCTTGGGTGTTCATCTTCTCTTTGCCTGACTTCCTGACTCCTCCCCAGCTAACACCAGTTTTTCCTGCAGCCTTTATTGCCAGGACCAGATTCTGGCAAGCTGTTTCACAGGCAGCTTGGTAATTTGCATTTTTATAATCCCAGTTAGGGCCTGCTCCTGGCCAAGGCTGTCTTTGGACAGCTTTTGGAATCACCTTGCAGAAACAACACTCATTTGGTACCAACAGTTAGAAAAGCCAAAGCCAGAATTAAGAACGCTTGTTGGCCTTGCATGTGTAATTTATGGGGTGTTTTCTTCTCTGTAGGTTTTGAGGCAATTGATGGAAATACCAGTGTGGGAGGTTTATGTCATGGGATTTTGAAAGCAGTGTGCTTGCATGTGCCCATCTTGCAGTCTCTTCTTTTTAAACATGGAGTTCAAGTCACTCGCACGAAAATGGGCTGGACGAGCCGACAGCGAGAGGGACTGAAAACTGGCTGAATGGCCGGGCCCAGAGGGTGCTGCTCAGTGGCACCAAGTCTAGTGCGAGGCCAGTAACTAGTGGTGTTGCCCAGGGGTCAGTACTGGGTCCAATCCTGTTTAACATCTTCCTTAATTARTTAATGGTCTGGATGATGGGGCAGAGCGCACCCTCAGCAAGTTGGCAGATGATACCAGACCGAGGGGAGTGGCGCTTAGGCCAGGGGGTTGTGCTGCCATCCCGAGGCACCTGGGCAGGCTGGAGAGATGGGCTGACAGGGACCTCATGCAGTTCAGCAAGGGGAAGTGCAAAGGATGCTGTGCAGGTGACGAGCACCGGCACAGGCTGCCCAGGGAGCTTGTGGAGGCTCCATCCTTGGAGATGTTCCACAGCCCTCTGGACGTGGTCATGGACAACCAGCTGCAGGTGGCCCTGCTTGAGCAGGGGGGTTGGACCAGGTGAYTTCACCCTCCAGGTGACCTCCTGGCCAGCCTCAAGTAGCCTGTGATTCTGTGAAATGGATGCCCAGAAGAGGATCCAGCCACCAACGCTGTCCCCCTCAGGYGGCCATCGACAGCTCCACCAGGAAGCTGCAGCCCATGGAGAGAAGCCCAGGCCGGAGCAGGCTCCTGGCAGGTGCTGCGGCCCCTGGAGAGGAGCCCAGGCAGCAGCAGGTTCTCTGGCCGGAGCTGTGGCCCATGGGGCCCAGGCAGGAGTAGGGGAATGGTGTGAGAAGGACAGGGTGGCAGAGACAAGGTGCTGTGGGCTGCCCGCAGCCCCAGTCCCCATCCCCCTGTGCTGCTCAGAGGGGAGAGGGGTCCGAGGAGTCAGGAAGGGAGGAGTAAGGCTGAGCCTGGGAAGAGCGGGGCCGGGGGAACCTGCTTTAGTTTGGTTTTGTTGCTGCTCTCCTGCTCCCTTTTTAATGGGCAACAAATTGGCAGCTTGAGAATAATGGGGGGAGAGACAAGCCGGGGACAGTCAGGGGGGCCCTGCTCTCCAGCCTAAACCGGTTACCACCAGTGTAGCACTGTTTCAGGATACCCTTGGTAGGAGCAGGAAAAACCCATTCCCTTTTCCCACCCTTCCTGGCTGCTGGGGGCAGCTGAGCCAGCGGCCGGGCAGGGGAGGGCTCATCCTGCCAGCGCTGCTCATGGCGGCAGAGGAGAGAGCGGCCTGATCCTATCGAGCGCAGGGTCACTCTCCCGCCTCATCTGCCCCTTGGCCCTGTGCTGCTCGACACGCCGTTGCCACACACAGGTCGGGCAGTTTGCCTTTCGAGCGCTGGGGACAGTTGCCCCAGGGGAATGGGGACACGTCTCTGCTCTGTCCTGCTGTGGGAGCTGGGCTCAGCCTTGGTGTTGAGGGCCGAGAGCAGGTGCTCTCCAGACAACTAAAGACAGGAYGGGCTGTGTGTCGGCCTTGCTGCTCTCCAGGTCCTCGTGAGTACGTGGAGCCCGCCATGACCAGGAACAGGAAGTAAGCGGCTCCAGCGTATGCCGCCTGTTGATGTCCCAGGACAAACACAGAGATCACGCCTCGACCAAGTGAGTAACAGGTCTCCAGCCATTCGTTCAGACAAGGCAAGCACACTTACTTTTTGCCCTGCGTTAGAGTGGGGTACAAGACAGTCCACCCCTTGAGTGAGCTGTGCATGCTTTCAGACCACTGGCACTTCTGCAGCTGTTCAGGAGAGCCCCTCAGGTGAAATTTGAGAGCAGCCCTGCAGAAAGGGATCTGGGGGTGCTGGTCGGCAGCAGGCTCAATAGGAGTCAGCAGTGCGCCCTGGCAGCCAAGAGGGCAAACCGCATCCTGGGGTCCATCAAACACAGCATAACCAGACGGTCAAAAGAGGTGATTATCCTGCTGTTTTCAGCGTTGGTGCGGCCTCACCTTGAATACTGTGAGCAGTTCTGGGCCCCACCACTTAAAAAGGACGTTAAGGTCCTTGAATGCATCCAGAGGAGGGCAACAAAGCTTGTGAAAGGGCTGGAAGGCATGTCCTATGAGGAGCCGCTAAGGACTCTGGGCTTGTCTAGCTTGGAGAAAAGGAGGCTGAGGGGCCACCTCATTGCTCTCTACAGCTTCCTAAGGAGGGGACATGGAGAGGGAGGTGCTGATCTCTTCTCCCTGGGATCCAGGGACAGGATGCATGGGAATGGTTCAAAGCTGCATCAGGGAAGGTTCAGACTTGACAGTAGGAAGCATTTCTTTACAGAGGGAGCCGTCAAACACTGGAACAGGCTTCCTGGAGAGGTGGTGGTCAATGCCCCATACCTGCCAGTGTTTAAGAGGCATTTGGACAACGCATTTGGACAACACTGTTAACAACATGCTTTAACATTTGGTCAGCCCTGATTTGGTCAGGCAGATGGACTAGATGGTCGTTGCAGGTCCCTTCAAAATTTTAGGCTCCAATGCCTCATTTTTATGGTCCAAAGGGTCAGTTTTAGTTTGCAAATTCTCCGTTTCAGAGTCCAAAGCCACATTTTTACTTTCCAAAGCCTCATTTTCAGGCTCAAAAGCAGCATTTTTAGGATCCAGGCAGTCGCTTTTAGGGTCCAAGCCGCATCTTGAGTGTCCAAACCCTCATTTTTATGGTCCAAATCCCTCTTTTAGGCTCAAAGCCTCATTTTTAGGTCCCAAACCCTCATTTTTATAGTCCAAAGCTTTGATTCTAGGGTTGAAAGCCTCCTTTTTTGGGTCCAAACCATCATTTTTGGATGAAAAAGGGATGGGGGAAAGGCTGTGGATGTGGTCTACCTGGACTTCAGTAAAGCCTTTGACACTGTCTCCCACAGCATCCTCCTAGAGAAGCTGGCAGCTGACGGCTTAGACAAGTGTACTCTTCACTGGGTAAAAAACTGGCTGGGCGGCCGGGCCACAAGAGCTGTGGTGAATGGAGTGAAGTCCACTTGGCGGCTGGTCAGGAGCAGTGTCCCCCAGGGCTCTGTTTTGGGGCTGGTTTTGTTCAATATATTTATCAATGATCTGGACGAGGGGATTGAGTGCTCCCTCARTAAGTTTGCAGATGACACCAAGYTGGSCGGSAGTGTYGATCTGCTCGAGGGTAGGAAGGCTCTGCAGAGGGACCTGGACAGGCTGGATCGATGGGCTGAGGCCAACTGCAGGAGGTTCAACAAGGCCAAGGGCCGGGTCCTGCACTTTGGCCACAACAACCCCATGCAACRCTACAGGCTGGGGGARGASTGGCTGGAAAGCTGCCTGTCGGAAAAGGACCTGGGGGTGCTGGTTGACAGCCGGCTGAATATGAGCCGGCAGTGTGCCCAGGTGGCCAAGAAGGCCAACGGCATCCTGGCCTGTATCAGAAATAATATGGCCAGCAGGAGTAGGGAGGTGATTGTGCCCCTGTACTCGGCACTGGTGAGGCCGCACCCTGAATACTGTGTTCAGTTTTGGGCCCCTCACTACAAGAAGGACATTGAGGCTTGGGGCACTCAAAAGGATGGGTGAGGTGCTACAAATGAGGCTTTDGACCCTGCAAAGGAGGGGAACCTCTTGGTTCCTCTACGGCCCCCAGAAACGAAGCTTTGGTCCCGAATATGGGGCTTTGGGCACTCCAATGGAGGCTTCGAGCTGTCACAGAGGGGTTTGGACCCTATAAGGGAGTGTTTGGACCCTCAAAAGGAGGGTTTCGGCCTTAAAAATGGGGCTTTGGAGAGGAAATTGAAGCTTTGTACCCTGAAATTAGGTTTTYTGCCCTAAAATGATGCTTTGGTACCAAACACTAAGGTTTTGCCCCCTAAAACTGGGTCTTTCCAAGCTCAAAAGGAGGCTTTGGGCCATCCAAATTGCAGACTGAATCCCAAAACCGAGGCTTTGGTCCCTGAAAAGGAGGCTTTGGAAGCTAAAAATGAGCCTTTGGACCCTACAAATAAGGCTTTGGCCTCTCAAACTGAGACTTTGGACCTTCACAGTCAGACTTTGGGCCTTAAAAATGATGCTCTGGGCCCTTAAAATGTGTCTTTGAACCTGGAAAGGGGGGTTTGGAACTTATCAGTGAGGGTTTATACCCTAAACATGAGGCTTTGGGACCTAAAAGGCAGGCTTTCAAGCCTAGAATCAAAGCTTTGGACTCTACAAATGAGGCTGGGGGACAAAGTGCCACCAGCCCCCCTCCCTTGGCAATGGTGAGGATGGCGGCCCTCTTGCAGAGCCGGGTGCTGGCGGCGGCAGGGGGGGAGAGGGGTCAGAGGTGGCGCCAGGCGGCCTCGCTGTCGCACACCTGGTGGAGGTAGCGGCAGGTCTGTCCCAGTCTCAGCAGGTGGGGCAGCGTCAGGAAGGAGATGATGGGCAGTAGCTGTGGGGAGAGA
>JAYKAV010000913.1:0-27154 GCA_035582835.1 Phoebastria nigripes | reverse complement strand
GAGAGGAAATGGCCTCAAGTTGCGCCAGGGGAGGTTTAGATTGGACATTAGGAAAAATGTCTTTACTGAAAGAGTGGTTAAGCATTGGAACAGGCTGCCCAGGGAAGTGGTGGAGTCCCCATCCCTGGAAGTATTTAAAAGACGTGTACATGAGGCGCTTAGAGACATGGTTTAGTGGGCATGGTGGTGTTGGGTTGACGGTTGGACTCGATGATCTTAGAGGTCTTTTCCAACCTTAATGATTCTATGATTCTATGATTCTCAGCTTTACAATCAGTAGGTTTTCTGCACAATGAAAGAAAACATTTTCTCAATAGTTATCATTAACAGCCCATATTTTGAAATATTGTATTTATTGTTTCTTTGCTTAAAATTAGCCACAGTTAAATCAAATCATAGAAGGAAGGATTGCAGAAAAAGAGATAGATTTATTTTCTCCATGCAAAGAATGCCGTTGATGCCATAAAAATATCAGTAACAGCACTTTTCTTTCTTCCTCCTCTCCACACTGCAAACTATGGCTGTCATCCTCCCTTTGCTTCAAGAGGAGGACTGTCTTCCCTACAGAGCACAACAGAGTCACAATCTGCTGGTGGTATGGTTGTCAAGATTTGCTGTTAAAGGTTGACACAGGTCCTGCATATCAACTCTTCTAGGAGCACTGAGAAAGAATGACCAAAAAATGTATTTGATGCTTGAAATTACCTGATATTACCTACATACCTGTCTCTCTCCCTTTCTTTTTAAAGCCTTATGGGACATTTCAAAGTTCTGGAAGTTTGAATTTTCAGGGAGCTCTATTAGCAATTCCTGTTATATATTAGGCAAAGCTAAAACTGCAGATCAACTTAGCTGAAAGTTATGATATAAGTTCTGAACAGAAATAAGTTTTCAGTCAAAGTGATTAGGTTGCTATCTCATGGTTTGATATAGAAGGCTGTTGAAACTTGTTGGTTTTACACAGCTGATGCCAGATTGGGAAAGTTAATGTTGTTTTACTAGTATAGATAATTCAATTTTATTTCCACTACATGAGTAATTTTTTTTTTCCAAAGATACCCAAACCAAAGCAAAAAAAAAGAACAAAATCAAACCCTGGAACATTTCTTTCTGCATATTTTTTATGGAGATCTCTGAACTATTGTTTTCTTTCATTTTTTCATACCGTTTTTCAAGTGAAATTTTAATGGAAACAAATGTATTTAAGGCCTATATTCAAGCTCAAACATCATTGTGAAGTAAAATACATGCTATGGGTTGCATTAAATGCCTTTAAACTGAACGGAAAAAGACCTAGGAATTACCATTTTCATTGACTGGTATGACTCCATGACATTATTTTGTCAGAACTTGTAACTAAAACAGTATAATATGTAGGAAATCAAAACAGCATCTCTGGATATTTTTGCAACTTCTTATTTTCAATGGCACCTTTCAAATATGGGTATTTGTTTTGTTTACTTTTTTCTTATTCTTTTAAATGTTGACTAGTTTTATCTCTGATTCTTGTGTTTCATTTTGATGGCTAGATATCTGAGTGACATTTCTATCTAACCAGACCCTCGTCATTTTTATTTTATTGTAAATATAATCTAATTAAATTCTTACTATTGAAGTTTACATGGTGTTTTTTTCTCCCCTGAGTGAACGCTTGAAAGAACCCATTCTTAATTTTTAATATTTTTAAGTATTTTTAAATTATCCTCCGTTTCTCATTTTCATGTCAGTTTTCTTCCTTTCTTCTTCCTCCTACATTGTGAGCAAATTTAGTATAAAAGCTGAAATGGAACACTTTTGTAAAATAATGTTACCATAGCTGCAAAAAGTAATTTCAGTTTATCACCTACAGTAAAAATAAAAGATGAGTTATGCAGGATTCTTATCAACTACGGAGAAGGTAATCAGACAAAATCAATCTGCATCAGTAATGAAAGAAATACTCACACAAAGACAAATCTACAGTGGTGAAGAAACCATCCTATTATTTCCTGGGAAACTAGAAGCTGCCTGAAATAGTAGTGAAGGTACTGCAGAGCTTACAGATAAAAAATTATTTGTAATATATGATATTTCCAAAAAAAAGCTTATTGATTCTTTCTTGTAGTCATCATTTGTATAATAAAATAGGGCTTTCTTGCTGTAGCACCTCAGGAGGAGTACCATATTTGTAATATGCTAATTTGTCTATCAAGGTATTGAAATGTTATTTTTTGTCTGTTCTAATTAACATGAATAACATCAGTGACTGGAGACATATTTGGAACAAAACATCATAACAATTTTTGGTTTTAATATATTCTAAGAAATTTCTATTCTGCTCACAGAGTTCATTTCTAAAATTCAGGTATTAAATTCCAGCCTAGAGTTATCATCCAAACAAGGATAAGTAATGAGACACTACTGGGCAAGTGGAGGTACATTTTGAGTGCAAGGTGAATTAATATAGGTTTATAAATGAACGACAAACTCACTGTGAAAAATAATATATATTTCATCCATCCCTTCTTGAAGTTCCTATGGGGACAGTGACATGGAAACTGTAATATGTCTTTAGTCATCAAAGAGACCCCATATAGAGGGGATACTTTAAATCAATGCTAATTTTGCAAGGAATCACTGGATTTTATCCATTTTTGCCAATTACAAAAATTTGAGGGTGCATGAATTRCTGTGTTGGATTCCCTGTGTATAGAGTCTTTGGCGATCTGTGGGGAGTGAATCAGGTCCCAGTTTTGTCATTAAGAAGTTTTAAAACACATGTGTGGTGATTGAATACATGTTACTCAGAGCTGTATACATACGTGTTAGCTATATAAAGCAGAAACAAAACCATACATGGAGTTTTGTTCACAGTTCAGAAATGCTCAYTCAAAGTAGATTTAATTATTCAGTACCTTTGTGCTGGAGTTCTTTGTAGAGGTGATGAGTTGGGTAATTATCCTCTTTGGGAATGTTAGCAGAAAAATGACTATTCGGGTCATCGTTAATTTGCTTTCCAAACACCACATATTTTCATTTGGGACTTTCAACTTCTATTACATTATTACTTTTCCCTGTGCTTGGCACTGAGGATGGTCTGCTGCTAAATAAGGGTTGCCAGAATTTAAGGACAGCTCTTCAGGAAGATGTAATGAAAATGTTCAATTTCCATTACTTCCATTCTACTGGGTTGGGGTTTTTTTTGGTGTTTTGTCTTGTTTTGGTTTGTTTTTTTCCAACTTTTATTTGGTCATAAAAGGTTATCTCAAATATAGAATCATAGCAAATAGCTAAAAAACCTCTGGGATCAAATAGTCTGGCTGATTTCCAACAACCTTATCATATAATCCCATGCACATTTTCATCAACCTCCCTCTTAGAATAAGATAAACTGTTATCCCCTGCTTCTTCTCCCCTCTCTCCTTCATATTTATTTTACAATCTTGCTCTTTCCCTCAAAAAAATAAAAAAAAAGAAAAAAGAAATCACAGAAACTGATTTCTACCAGCAATGTTAATTTTGCTTGATGGGCAAAGTTAGTAGAGACATGTAATTTCAACGACAAAAATAAATCAACAACAATCTTATTACAGGAAGAAGAGTTGAGATATCTATCTTAAAGATTCTTTCCTCATGGGAGCATGTTCCTGTGATTTTATAAAAATGTACAAATGAAAAAAAAAAAAAAAAATTCAAATACAAAATGTAATGATAATGAAAACGGCAAATTCTCTCTTCTTTCCAACCCTTAGGACTTCTTTAAATTAAAAAAATTACTCCTCTGACCTTGTTTCTTTTGAAGAAATTTTCAGATTTTTTTTTTTTTCCTGGTGCAAACATGCTCTCAATTTCTAAATATGAGCTTAAAACAAAAACAAACCCAAAAATACGCTGCCATTTTTACATCCTTTCTCCCTTTGATCTTCAGATCCACTGACTAAATCTTTGCCCTGACTTTCTCTGTACTGAAACTCTCTTTCATATCCTCTCTCATCTGACATCTGCTCTCTTGGGCTATCATCCATCTCAGCCTGTCTAACATTTATTTCTGGAATGTTCGCTGTCAGCTCAATGTGAGTATGCTAGAGACAGAAGTGCCCATTCCTTTTCCTGTCTTTTTTGTATTTATCTTATGCCTGGAAATTATAGAATCTCTTTCTATTCTAGCTTCCCTACGTTAGATAAAACCTAACAACTATTTCTTAATTACATTTAAGTATGAAAAAAAAATTCTTATTAAGAGAAAAATAAAACTAAAATATTTTTCTGTATGCTGACATTTTCGAATACTCAGTATACTGCTCTAGACAGCCCTTCAGGCATGCCAAAATGAAGATGACTAACTTTTCCTTGGCTATTTTACCTGCATTTCCTGGAATCTCTGACTCATCTCTCATTTCTGTATGTAGCTTCTCATTCTTATCTTCAAAGTCCTTCACAGTTTCATTGTGTTTTCATATTAGATTTGTCCTTTACCATTTTACTGTTTTCTATGTAAACAAATCATAAGTTCTGCTTTTTTGTCCTGGTTTTCCAAACTGACCAAATGTGTTTCTAGAGTATTATCCTAGGCTTTCCCATTGTTTTATAATAGCCAAAAATCGGATGACTCGTCTTCCAACATACTTCCAAGAATTAGACTTTAAACTGATTGATATTTATGATTTCAAATTGACCCTGGTTATCTGATATTATTTTAGTCCTTTTTTTCTACTTAAACTATCTTAGATTGAACATTACAACATGCTGTTAATCTACATTTCAAAAAAGTGAAAGCTTTGTTTTTATCAATCTTTTCATATTTTATTATAATCACTAATTTATAACTACCACAGATCCCTGGTGGTGTAATGTAGTAATGCATGACAAGACTTCTAATAAGTTTCTGTTTCAGAAAAGTCCTTTACTTCCAAATAAAATTCAAATAGTGTATTTGCTGAATTTTTTTTTTTTATATTTAACTGACTGGAAAAATGCTGTAACAGATATATTTCATCAATGTAAGATATTAAGTGTTACAGCAAAAGAATTTGTCTTTCACCATCTTTCAAACTGATTTCTTGCAAAACACTTTCTATTTCTGGAATCTGATCAGTATCTTTCGTACTGAACTGATATCACAATAAYATGATTCAACACTACTAAGGTACAACACAGTTATTGTAATTTGACATCATGCCACAGTTGTGCAGAGTTGGGTTTTTTTGTGTACCTCAGGTAACTTATCCATTCTGCTGGACTATGCTAGGCTTCCAAATATATTTCAATATTTATTTGGGGGATTAAGTTTGTGCATACTTTCAAATTTTTTTTTTTTTGTCAACAACTGAATATGCAGGCCTATTTTTTCAGAAATCATGGGATATCTGGTAATAAGTAGTAGTGGCTGATTATTGTTACCCAGATAACCTTTGCATGAAATGGAAATACTCTTTTTAAAATCTTATTCTTTTAAATTATTTTTAACAGATATTTACATTATGATAGTGCGTCAGATTTTCAAGTTTCATGTGCATCCTGATTACAGATACCCTGATCATTTATGGGATGCACAGATTGTTAGCTGAAATACCACACTAGTAAGCTTGAAAAGTCCCAATCTGAAAAAACTTCTCTCACCTGGGAGAGGAATTTGAATGAGAGGCCTCACTCTTGGAATCCCAACCATCCCATGAAATATAAGGATATAAGGAAATATAGACTCTTTCTGAAGCGGGGGACCCTTGTTTCTTCCCTGATAGCATAACCAACAATGGTGAAGTCTCAAAGGTGTTATGAGATGATACTACTGGAACAAGTACATCCAGCCTACACTACAGTTAACCTTGAATTCTTCTGAACAAAGTACTGTAGCTCTAAAAGGTCATTTGAAAGTCAAAGATGCAGGCTGAAGTTTTAGTGCCAGGACAGCTAAGTTCTTCTACTTATCCCCAGCATTCATATGCTGTGTAAACATATGCAGTGCCTTCAAGTCCCAAATCTATCCTTCTCTAAAGGGTACTTATGATACTGTTTCTCTATTGATTTTTTTAGAACTACTGGTTCCTGATATTGTAAGAAGATATTAACTTTTAAAATTTGAAAATTGCTTTGAGAGCCTTGCATGACACCTATGGAAACCCTGTGCTCACACAATTGCTATTCTTCTCATAAAATGTGGTGCAAATGAACCCATGTCCCAAGTTTTGTCATGTATACATGACAGTCTGAATTGCAAGCCGTATTCAGATCACTTTATACCTGAGAAACAAGATACAGAGAGACAGTGTAAGGGCAATTTTAACACTGTTTTTTTGGCTGGGAAACAGAAGCCAGGCTCTGAGAAAGTCTTTTAATGATAATTGATCCTTTCAAATGCTGCCATTGTTATTACATAGTTACAAAAGCAAACTAATGACAAGAAACTTTTCATTTATTTACTGTGAATACACTTCCCATTCTGGAGCCACTTGTTCACTCATGCTTCTTACTTCACATTTGTCACAAATGAGTGGTTTTGAGGCCACTTAAAGAATCACTGGCAAATGTATCAGCAAAAAGTGATTTAAATAGAAATTTATAAAAGCGCRACTTAACAGAATTTGATGCCAAGGTTCACTCTATTACTTATTACATGGACTAAGCGTACACAGGGAAAATCGTGTCAGAATTTAGTTTGAATGATTTATAGAGAGACCAAGGACAAAAAGGGTAGGAAAGACCCTCCCGTTGAGTCACGAGGTTCAGAGAAAGACCTGGCTGGATCCAATCTTAGTCTCAGACTTGGACAACGGTTTGTGTCTAATACAAAAAGGGATAAGGAGACCCTCCCGTTGAGTCACGAGGTTCAGAGTAGACCCCCTTGCTCTCTAAACTCCTTCTCAGAGAGGAGCCTAGGTGCGGCTGGATTTACCCCTAGTCTCAGACTTGGGTAACGGTTTATATCTAATCGGATAAATACAAGGAATAGGGAAATCCTCCCGTTGAGTCACAAGGTTCAGAGTAGACCCTCTTGCTTTCTAAACTCCTCCTCAGAGAGGAGTCTAGGTGCGGCTGGATCTACCCCTAGTCTCAGACCTGGTCAACAGTTTATGCCTGAGGGATTATGTGTGTTTCGCAGCAATCTAAAGTTCATTCACAGTTTTAAGGTAAATCATAAGATGTTAACAGCACTTAATCATTGACTAATTTAGCAGTTACAAAGTGAATTAATCAAGCTTACTACAATTACTAAAGTGACTTGATTACAGATTATGCTTATTACTGATTGTCTAAATCAATACATACAAACACACGCACACATCACACATAAGGGCCCAAAGCTAGATAGATCTATAAAGGCCTAAAGCTAGATAAGTTTATAAAGGCCTAAAGCTAGATAAATTTATAGAGGTCTAGAGCTAGATAAAGGTACCTGTTAAAAATTCCCCTCAAATGTCGTGAAATACTCATGCTAAATGTCTTGGCATTTCTCAACGGGCAAAGGGTTGAGCCTCGAGGAGTGTCTTGGCCAAGGAGTGTTTCAGACCAGGTTCCAATGGTCCTCTGAATACTACAAACTCAAGAGTTTGCGAACTCTGAGAGGCGTCCCGCTCAGAGGGATACTCTGGGTGCAGCCCACTGCAGTCCAGGAGAGCTCAAAGGTTCTCACTTAGGACCACTGTTTATAGGTTTGTAAGATGATTGGCTTTAGTCATCCGTAAATTTCTATACTGGCCACAGTCCAAGGTGCTGGTTTCAGCAACAATGGTGCCATTTCACTCGAGTTACGACTCAGATAGGGGTGTCAGGGGATGACGAATTATCCCCAGTTTTGTCCCCCACCTGGGCTAGGTAGCAGGAGTTCTGGTACGGTCAGTGCTGTTCCCCCACTTCAGCCATGCAAGAGTTCTAGGTACAGTCAAGGGATGCTTCACCGCCCAGCTCATTACACAAAGGCCAAAGTTCATCGGGAGTTTCTGAGATCATACAGTGGCCTAAGAGAGGCAGGGAAGGAATGCACCACCACAATATTTGAATTCCCAGTATTGGTTACACTCATGCTTTTTACGTAAAGTAGTAGCATGATCAATTATATGTAACATTGGATAGTAGGAATTACCTTATCCTGCCTGCTTTGGTCACTGATACCTCCATTATCACTTATGTTCTCTACATCCTCATGTGTTTCCTCGGTAGAGAATGGAAATAAATCCTTTCCAAAATCTGCCTCATCTGACCTACTTTCAGCTTCAATTGATGAGAAATATCTACCCCGTAAAAAAAAAAAAATGCCCTTCACTATGACAGGTGTTTAATAGTTAAGTTTTGATGTGGCTATCTATATTATATTTACTATAAATACTGGCTTCTTGACACTTCAGCTTATTTTCTTTTTTCTACTGTTTTGTGAAATCTTGATATCTGTCTTTGTAACCGTATCAAAATTTTGCAGCTTTATAGCACTGATATTGTTTTTGCTGAATAATGACATAACATCTGGGTTATAGTTGTAGATTCCTTACAACTACTTGCATAAGCATAACAAAATAATTTAATCTGTGTCTGCTTCTTTTCCTATGCTTTATTTTCCAACAGTATTTAGACTTGAACAATAACGTAGGGAGGTTTAGTTTGTGAGGTTAAAATACCTAATACACGTATTTGCAATATACATTTAAACTAGTATTGAATATAAATAGTAGTAGTAACTAAAATAATCACTGCAGATTTGCAGAGATGTTATTCACCTACAATTTGAATTTTATGATAATCATTTAAAACCTTTTAGAAAAGCATGTAAAACAACACTGAAAACTGAAGTAATTTCTAACACAACATTGTAGCTAATTTCTCTGTACAATTAGCTTCACATCCAGAAGCCATCAGAGACATAATTATATGTGAAATTATAGTTATGATTTTTGTATTTTATCATGACTTTTTTTCCTATTATAATTACTATTGTTGTTACAATTATTATTGTTATTATTATTTCTTGATACTCAGGTATGGATAACCAGAATTTGACAACACACTGCAATTTCTTTTTTTTTTAATAAGTACAAAGAGAATGTTAGAAACAGTTTCAACTTAAATACTTAGAGGTTTTACTGTTGACAACAATGACCATGAAATTCAAAATTTAGATCCTTAGATGAACTCTTCTTCTGATTGCGAATCTTAGTGTCAAAGAGAAAAGATGTAGAATCATGGAATCAATCACAGAATAGTTTGGATTGGAAGGGACCTTCAGAGGTGATCTGGTCCAGCCCCTCGTTATGGGCAGAGACATCTGTTACTAGATCAGGTTGCTCAAAGACCTGTCCGATCTGACTTTGTACACTTCCAGGAATGGGGCATCCACAGCTTCTTGGGGCAACTTGTTCCAGTGTCTCACCACCTTTGTCATAAACAATTTCTTCCTTATATACAATCTAAACCTACCCCCTTTCAGTTTAAAACCATTGCCCCTTCCCCTGTCTCTACAGGCCTTGGTAAAAAGTCTCTCTCCGTATTTCTTATAAGCCTTAAGTATTGAGAGGCTGCAACAAGGTGTCCCCAGAGCATTCTCTTCTCTAGACTGAACAACCCCAACAGGAGTGGCTGGAGAGCAGCCCTGCAGAAAGGGACCTGGGGGGTGCTGGTTGACAGTAGGCTCAATATGAGTCAGCAGCGTGCCCTGGCAGCCAAGAGGCCAAACCGCATCCTGGGGTGCATCAAACACAGCATAACCAGGTGGTCAAGAGAGGTGATCATCCCGCTGTATTCAGCGTTGGTGCGGCCTCACCTGGAGTACTGTGTGCAGTTCTGGGCCCCACAATTTAAGAAGGATGTGAAAGTCCTTGAATGCATCCAGAGGAGGGCAACAAAGCTGGTGAAAGGTCTGGAAGGCATGTCCTGTGAGGAGCGGGTGAGGACTCTGGGTTTGTCTAGTTTTGAGAACAGGAGGCTGACGGGCAACCTCATTGCTCTCTACAGCTTCCTGAGGAGGGGACATGGAGAGGGAGGTGCTGATCTCTTCTCCCTAGTATCCAGTGACAGGACTCGTGGGAATGGTTCAAAGCTGTGCCAGGGAAGGTTCAGACTTGACATTAGGAAGCATTTCTTTACCAAGAGGGTGGTCAAACCCTGGAACAGGCTTCCTAGAGAGGTGGTTGATGCCCACCACAAATGCCTGTCAGTGTTTAAGAGGCATTTGGACAATGCCCTTAATAACATGCTTTAACTTTTGGTCAGCCTTGAAGTGGTCAAGCAGTTAGACTAGATGACCATTGTAGGTCCCTTCCAAGTGAACTATTCTGTTCTGTTCTGTTCTGTTCTATTCTATTCTATTCTATTCTATTMAACTCTCTCAGTCTTTCTTCAGAGGAGAGGTGTTTTGTTCCTCTGATCATTTTCATGGCCCTCCTCTAACAGGTTCCTGTCTTTCTTGTACTGGGGCCCCCAGAGCTGGATGCGGTACTCCAGGTGGGATCTCACCAGAGCGGAGCAGAGGGGCAGAATCATGTCCCTCGACCTGCTGGCCACGCTACTTTGGATGCAGCCCAGGATAGAGTTGGCCTTCTGGGCTGCAAGTGCACATTGCCGGCTCATGTCCAGCTTTTCATCCACCAGTATCTCCAAGTACTACTCTGCGGGGCTGCTCTGTACAGGGTACTACAGGCAACTCTGAATTACAGAGCCTGTGAAAGCTCTGTACGACCTGTTTTCCTAATGCTCAAGAAGTAATCTTTTGAATATGTTTTGAAAATAAATCTATCCTTGGTTTCTTAATTTTCTTACATAAAATAAAATAAAACATAGTGGTTGTATAGTCGGGCTGTTTCCACAGAATCTACTCAGTCACTCTCACGCTCGATCCCCTATATATATGTGTATATATACACATGCATATATATATATATTTAGGTACATATATTTGAAAGAGTGATTCATAAAAAGCCAGAAACAAGAAATCTGCAAATTATATTAACAGATGTAGAAAGAATTGTATTGAGATCTTTATTCCAATATTTGTAGATGTAAAATCTTGTATAACAAAAGCTATTTGGATAAATGCTGTGATATTAGAAAAAACATATCTCCTTTATCCAAATTCTAACTGAACAACTCTTACCTTTTCCTGCACTGCGAGGCATTTACACTTGCCCCTTGTTACCGCTTTTGTAAGGAAAAGACTTTTTTCAGCATATAAAAATGTTCTGGGTTGACAAAAGTCAGACATAAGGCAAAAAAAGGTTAGCTGCTGAGCAAAATGAGTGATTGTTTTTTACACTTTTTTTAGTATTTCATATAGACTTTTTTGTGTGTGTTCATCTGAACAACATATACCTTTAAGTGCTTATTTTAAATATGTCAGTTTAATGTGACCATTACTACATTTACAAGCCTGCAATACTTTTAGTCTATAAAAGAAAATTTGAAAGCAATTTTAACAAATCATTAATTTTTATTAAGAAATCGTTAGTTCTCGTGAGTAGCTTCTCACATATTTGGCTGATTTATCATGTTTGTATAATGTGTCATTACAATAAAAAATGTTGATAATTATAAGTAAATAATTTTCTCAAATTGATATCCCTGATTATCCAAGATAAAGTTCCGTGCTGACATTAATCTGAACTAATATATTTATACAGGTCTTTATTGCTGTAAGTAGCTGAAATTGCAATCCTTACCTTTGCTACCTTTTAATGCACAGTGATTTTTTTGATATATTAGATTCTCACTGCTGACCACTACTGAAAATAAAATCAGTTTCATTTAACGCCAGAAACTTAAGCATCTAATCTTCATTGGTACCGAGCTGACCCTTTGTGCAGCAAAGTATTATCAGTTCTCCTATACGTTTACAACTACTTCTTCTTGAYCTTCAACCATACAATCAGATTCCAGGAGTCTGAAGATTGCAGTTGACCAGAACTACTGCAAATTTAGGAAATCAGCAAAACACATAGGTAGTTCTCTTGGACATTCAGAGTTGTTCACTTGCCTAAATATGGTTATACATGCACACAGACATTCACATATTGTCGTGAATAAGTGGTTTTAAGGCTGCTTAAAGAAACACCGGCAAAGATATCAGCAAAAGTGATTTTAATAGAGATTTATAAAAGCGCGACCTAACAGAATTCGATGGCAACGTCCACTCTATTACTTATTACATGGATTAAGCACACACTGGGAAAATTATGTCAGAATTTGGATTGGAATGATTTATACAGAGATTGAGGAAAGGGGGTATAGGAGACCCTCCCGTTGAGTCACGAGGTTCAGAGAAGACCCGACTGGATCCAGTCTTAGTCTCAGACTTGGTCAGTGGTTTATGCCTAAGGGATTATGAATGTTTAGCAGCAATTTAAAGTTTAATCACAGTTTGAGTAAATCATAAGTTTTTAGCAGCATTAAATCATTGAGGTAGATTATAAAATTTTAGCAACTACAACGCAAATTAATCAAAATTACTACAATGTTAAAGTGACTTGATTACAGGTTATACTTACTACTTATTGTTTAAATCAATATATACAAACACACGCACACATCACACATGAGGGCCCAAAGCTGAATAGATCTATAAAGGCCTAAAGCTAAATAAATTTACAGGCCTGAAGTTAGGTTATAAAGGCCTTAAGCTAGATAAAGGTACGTGTTAAAAATTCCCCTCGAATGTCATGAAATACTCACGCTCGATGTTTTGGCATGTCTCAATGGGCGAAGAGTTGAGCCTCGAGTAGTGTCTCGGCCAAAGTGTGTTTCAGGCCAGGTCCCGACGGTCCTCTGAATTTCACAAACTCAATTTATAAACTGTAGATTATTCTTAATTTATACCCCACTCTTTGTGATCTCCAGTGGATCTGTTCTTCCTCATATCACACTTTTTAGAAGAAATTGAAGTAGATGTGACCTTTCCCAGGTGAGTCTCTGACCCACCAAAATATAGATTCACTTCTGTTTGATTCACTGAATGTTATAAATGGGGGTAAAATACTATAAATTTAAGTGGAAGGCTTTTACTCATGTCAAGCAGACAGTTTCATTTAATTAAAAACATTTTTTTCTCAGCAAAACAGAAAATACAGCAATTTGCAAAGCTTTATATATGCTTTACTTTCTCCTATATCCCTCCACATAAATAATAAAAAAAAAATTAGAAGTTTTTAGTTATTAATCTTTTTGTATGTATGAAGGGACAATCAAGGATTTATTTATGCAACATTTTGGAACAGATCACAAGCTGTCTGTGCTGTACCTGGACACATTTGTGTGTTTCTAGGAAAAACAAAACTGCCCCTCTTTTGTTTCTGCTTTCTGCTTCAGTGAAAGAAAGGTCATATATGGCATCAATTTTGAGAAGGATCTCAAAAAGTTAATGTCTTAAAAATTGATCCAAATGTGCAGGTAAATGAGGGACATACAGGATCAATTGTAAGCATCAGGCCAATTTTATTTTATTGTCAAGAATGGTATATTCTCATTCATTCTGTCATTCTGGACATTTAATTAGTTCCAGTGTACAGGAATACACTTCCACCACATAATCAATAAATTATGGCATATCATCTTTAGTTTAATTTCCTCAGGGGTCAATTAATTTTTTAATATTACATTCTCCACCCTGGGGAGTGTACAAATTCAGTTCTTCTCCCTCCTTCAAAGCAAAAAGTCCTGTTTTCATGTGCTTCTGAAATGGACTATTTAACCCTTTTCTGCTCTGGTAATTGAGCAAAATGAATTAATATTTTTCATTCATTCACCATCCTTTGTTTTTAAACCAAAAATGTGATTCCACAGTACTTCAAAGAATGATGGTGGGGTTGGACTTGTGGGTGGTGAACCAAATGCCTCAGTATTTATTTGAAAAAATGGGGAAAAAAAATCTTTCAGAATGTCAGAATAAGAGGTCTGCCAGACCACTGAATCCTGAGAAAATCCAAGCTTAAGTACTATGGAGATGATAAAGTGGCAAAGCAGCATGCAATCATTAGTCACGGTAGAAGGTTTTATGTCTCCCATGGTTAAATATAAATGCAAAAGTATGTAATTGCTTTGTCCTATGCTTCTAAGGAATGAAGTGGTATCTCCAGTAATTATAGTTATTACCAGCAGTATGAAGTATCTGATCTCTTCGTAGTAATGTAGAAAAGTTTTGCTAACTCCATTTTACAGAAGATGCAAAGAAACTAAAGGTAATCCTATGTCACATTTATCAGAGATTCCTTATATGTTTATGAATTAGTAGAATAAAACCTTGAGACAATAAAGCATCTTGCAGCAAGTCTACACGAGTCAACATGTTCTGGGTTTTTTTGTTTGTTTGTTTGKTTGGTTTGTTTTTGAGTATATACCTGCAACTCACTTATTCCTAGTGTGTAAGTATATGGATGTGCTGGTTTTGGCTGGGATAGAGTTAATTTTCTTCATAGTAGAATCATAGAATCATAGAATCATTAAGGTTGGAAAAGACCTCTAAGACCATCGAGTCCAACCGTCAACCCAACACCACCATGCCCACTAAACCATGTCCCTAAGCACCTCATCTACACATCTTTTAAATACTTCCAGGGATGGAGACTCAACCACTTCCCTGGGCAGCCTGTTCCAATGTTTAACCACTCTTTCAGTAAAGAAATTTTTCCTAATGTACGCAAGAAGTTGGGAGGGGACACAGCCAGGACAGCTAACCCAAACTGACCAAAAGGATATTCCATACCATATGATGTCATGTTCAGCATATAAAGCTGGGGGAAGAAGAAGGAAGAGGGGGACGTTTGGAGTGATGGAGTTTGTCTTCCCAAGTAACCGTTACGCCTGACGGAGCTCTGCTTTCCTGGAGATGGCTGAACACCTGCCTGCCGATGGGAAATAGTGAATGAATTCCTTGTTTTGCTTTGTTTGCATGCACAGCTTTTGCTTTMCCTATTAAACTGTCTTTATCTCAAATCATGAGTTTTCTCACTTTCACCTTTCCAATTCTCTCCACCATCCCACTATGAGGGGAGTGAGCAAGGGGCTGTGTGGTGTTTAGTTGCCAGCTGCAGTTAAACCACGACAATGGACGTATGTATGTTTGTCTCTGTATGTAGGCACTTTTGAATGATTTTCTACAAAGTTACCTCTTCAGAGATTTTCACTGATAACTTGGACCTTTACAGTGAAATAAGAGTATCATAGAATCATAGAATAGTTTGGGTTGGAAGGGACCTTTAAAGGTCATCTAGGCCAAACCCCCTGCCGCAGGCAGGGACATCTTCAACTACATCAGGTTGGTCAGAGCCGCGTCCAACATAACCTTGAATGTGTCCAGGGATGGGGCATCTACCACCTCTCTGGGCAACCTGTGCCAGTGTCTCACCACCTCAGCGTAAAAAATGTCTTCCTTATATCTAGTCTGAATCTACCCTCTTTTAGTTTAAARCCATTMCCCCTTGTCCTGTCRCAACWGGCCCTGCTAAAAAGTTTGTCCCCATCTTTCTTATAAGCCCCCTTTAAGTACTGAAAGGCTGCAATAAGGTCTCCCTGGAGCCTTCTCTTCTCCAGGCTGAACAACCCCAACTCTCTCAGCCTGTCTTCACAGGAGAGGTGTTCCATCCCCCTGATCATTTTTATGGTGGAGTAGTGGAGCTCTTTTGCTTTAGCTGAACATTTGAATATCTACAAAGGTAGAAGCACCTACAAAATAAAACTCTAAAAAAAAATACTTACAAGATTTCTTAGTTACATCATCTCATAGTAACATAGCCTCATTTACAGCCCCTAAGAATCTGGTTTATTACTCCTCATTCTGGCAAGCAACAAGTCTCAGATGAAGGTGCAAACAAAAAACAGATGGCATATTTAAAAATATTGCATCTCAGGAGACTTTCTGTCTAACATCCTGAAATATAGGAGTTTATATTCATTCTGGTTTTGCCGTTTCACCTTCCTGTGGATTTTTACATTATTATAAAATGCTTAGTGCTGAAAATTAGACTTCTCCAATCTGTCTAAATTTCTGCAAACAAAATTCAGGGGAAAAAAATCGTATTTCAAAACATAGGCAAGTAGTAACAAGCAATTACAATTCAATCATAATATTTGTATGCTTTCTTGCTATCTGCTTTATTTGAAATTAGATGACTTCTTTCCTCAATTTCTGTTCCACCTACGCAATTAGTCTAGCTTTTAAAATGCAATTATCTTCAGTGATAAACCAGCTTATTATTGTGTTTCAATTCTACTTATTGATAATAGTTATAATAAAAATTGTATGCAATACTTGGATGATGCAAAGAAACATGAACTAAATGTTGCAGAACCAAGCAAGTATTTTCTTATTTTCAGTCAAACAGAAACTGGTTTCCAATTTTACCTGTGTGTATTGGCAACACAAAGGTAAACAGAAGTTTTCTGACAGATTCATATTACTGAAACACTGAGCAACTACTGGAAGGCAGAATAGTTTCTGCTGTGAAGAAAATAATACAGATTTTCTATTTTTCTTTTTCTTGTCTTCTTTCCTTCTCATTAAAAATAAAAGTGTAGAGGCAGATGACCGGATAATGGCTGCCTAGAGATCTGCTTCCCTTCAGATAAATGGACTGCTGGTGAAAATAGTGAAAATTTTATCAGAATCAAATATACAATAAATGATATCACAGCTGCTGAAACAACTCATACAATAGTTTTTAGTTAACTATGTGCAGTGGTTTGATTCTAGTATATTGCACCAAACAGTTTGGAACTCTGAAAGAACTTTGAAGGTTGTACTTCCACGTGAAGATAATAATTTACAGGCATATTTTTGGCAGCCTTTGGAAGTTAAAGAAGTTAGCAACATGGCTGCAAGTACTTGGTCTGGACATTGTGAACAAAGTAGATAAAGGTAATATATATAATTATGTCCCAAGAATAAAAAGCAGAATAACCATAGCAATCCAACCAACTCCTGAYAGATTTCTATTTTAAAATCTAATTTGTGTGCACCAGACACCTGTGTGAAGCACACATTAAATCTCATATAACATCACTGTATGTCTTGTTTTATCAAACTGATGTTTCATGTTGAAACTGAATTCATTGAAAATTATCTGCTTTCTTCAATGAGTTTTTGCTTCGTACATTACTGATGTAATTTGTAGTTTGAAACTATATTAAATAATATAATCAAGGAACCATAAAATAAGTTAGATATGACAAGAAAAATTCTGCTAAGTGGATTGAAATAAGCTGTATATTTATATCATGCTGTTCTCATCTTACTTGCTATCAACTCAGCCACATGGAAATAAAACATGCACAGCATTGACAAAATGACATATTTTCAGTGTTACTCTAAAAAGTTAGTAGTTACAATTATATATTACCTGGGTGGCATTTATACATTTTTGAAAATTACTTCTTGACAAGTTAAGCACCAGTTTCATTTTACAGTGAGTTACATTACTTTGTGTGACAACTTAAAAGCTTTCAAGAGCTAAGGCATGACATAACAGTTTTACATGTTGCTAACTTTGCTTTTGTAAGTAATGTCTTTTTACCTTACTCTTCTACATGGAAGGAAATAAAGAATTCCAAGTTCCCCCTAAAGAAGAGTAAGTATTTACAATATTAGTTACACTTCCCAAAAGCAACATCTTCCCAGCTACAGCTTTTAGCAAAATATAATCACATTATAAAAACTACTTACACATAATTAATTCTCAGGAGTTCATTTTAAAAGTTGAAATAATTCTGAAGATGACAATGTTATGTCATTAATAGGAGGGGGAGGGGTGTTTTTTTTTTTAATAAGCCTAATCTGATAGGCTTCTAGACATGCAGTGTCCAAGCATATTTGATGAAAAAATATTAAAAAAAGACACAAACCAAAAGAAAATTAATTTCTTGCAATGAATAAAAATGCCTAGGTTTTGTAAGACGAACATCTACAACTATAGTATTCCAGTGGCAAAACTGTCTGTGAAGCCTTGTTTAAATGTCTTTCTGTACGTTTCTTATGAAACCAAGGACTCTCTCCATAATCCACTGCACAACATAAAGCATAGTCAGAGAACAAGAAAGAGTTCAATATTCTTTTCRTTGTGGTGGTTTAACTTCAATATATAATGCCATACCTTTTTTTCTGAATGTGTGGAATCTGAAATGAGATCCATATTTTCAATCCAGGGAGATCCATCAGGGATTTCAGTGCCAAATACTAACTAGTTAATTATGGCACATGCACAAATGTTTTTTATAATAATAATCATCATCATCATTGTCATCTTTTACTTCAAGATTGAAACTTAACAAAAGCTACACCATCTTTTTTTCCTAGAATAACCAAATGCATGAAGGGCCTGTCAGTTTTTAAGTACATGCTCCAGTGCCCTAAAAAAATGTATGTTCCCACCCTCCAAACTATTGAAAATATGTATTTAAATATAAGCAAAACAACATTACTCCTACCCTTATTTTCACAGTTAATTGGATACATGTAGCTAAAAGGGTCTTCTTGCTATAACTGGTGATGAAAATTCACCCTGAAGAATTCAAGTTTGACAAAGCAGTTGTTCTGTAACTTTAACTATAAGACTGTGACCTATTGTTTGTTATGCTGCTACAGCTGTAATAAAATAGCACATATTTAAGAGGAGAAAACAGCAGCAAAAAGCAGAATATGTATCTTTGGACCTTGCTGAAAAGATAATATTAACTTCTATAATTATATCTCCAGATGTAACTACAATACACGAATAAATATAACAGGTATCCTTGCTGTGCAATCCTTTTAGATATCTGCCTGGTATRGCCCTTGGGATCTCTCTTGTTGATGTCTGTTGTCTAGGAAGCAATCCTTGTGCCTTGCAGAACCTAGTCACATCATTAAACACACTGGAGCATCTTTTCTGTTTGGTAGTCTACAAAACAATAATAATCTACCATAATTTGTACCAAAAATATTTTCCTAAAAAAAAAAAAAAAAAAAAGGCATATTTCACAAATGGGGTGTAACAAACATTAGTCCTTTAAAAGGACTGAATAAAAGTGGAGGTAGCAGGAGAAAGCATGTTTGAGGACTAACCTCTACCAGTCTGGGAGTGCACAGATGCAATTTTCAGCATCTGCCAGGGGTCACAGTGGCAAAATCTAATTGCTTTTGAATCTTCCATTCCCTTCACTAATGCTGAAAACAATGCAGCCAGAAATTTTGTTTACTTATCGGGCTGGTCACTCTTAGACTACAACAGTGACATGTGAGAGAGCTTGAGTGAAAACAGACTGGAAACCATTAGCCACCAAAGCAAATAAAGATGTGCTAGTGATCTTTGAATTTTGAATGCTCTGTTATGACTAGTACACATTCAAGGGCAAACTAGTTCGATTAAAAACCCACACTTTATACTCAGATAGTGTGAAGGGCGCACTCGACCAACTTTGTGCAAATCTGTTAAATACTCAGTAAGTCATTTCCTCCATGTTTTTAGTCTATTACATGCTATCTTTGAGAGTATCCAAACAGAAACAGGCCTTGAATTAGCATGTACATGATACTGTGACAAAAACATTGATAGTGATTTTTTTTGACAGATAATTTCTATTTATTTTCCCTGCACAAACTCTTTGGCAGAACCAAATATCATAGAATTGTAGAATTATAGAACAGCTGAGGTTGGAAAGGACCTCGAAGGATCATCTGGTCCAACTTTTTGCAGGAAAGGGAGCCTAGATGAGATTATCTAGCACCCTGTCTAGCTGCTTCTTGAAAACCTCCAGTGCTGGGGACTCTATCACATCCCTGGGGAGGTTGTTCCAGTGACTGATTATTCTCACTGTAAAAAATTTCTTTCCTGTATCAAGGTGAAGCTTCTCCTGGTGCAACTTGAGCCCCTTGCCCCAAAATATTTTTTTTTCCCCTCAGATGTTGTGCAACTTGAGCCCCTTGCCCCAAAACATTTTTTTTTCCCCTCAGATGTTGTGCAGTCATTTAATGGAAGAGCAGAATTTTTTTTGCTATAGCTGAGTTTAAGTTTAGATTTGGCTCCTTCATTTGAGATCATGTCTTTAAATAAAATTGTGACCAGAGTAGATCTGAGTATTTATGTAYGCTTCTACCTGGCAGGCCTGGTTTACACTTCTAACAGATCCACCACTTAGTTAAAATCACAATAAAGTTAAACAAAAATAAAATATGTTTTTCTTAAATATACCTGAAAGAAGGAATAACTAAACACTTAATTATTCAAAGGGCATTCAAATATCAGGGCAGTTATTTAAACCCAGATGCTAATGACTATTGGAAAGGGAGATTTGTTTGCTATTTTTCCATTAGTATTCCATTATTTCCATTATTGCATTTGCAGAAATTTAATTGTGGAATATATTCCATTATGGTTTTAAGTGGTAAATACTGAATTTCCTACAGCATCCACTAAATCTATCTGCAGTAGTATGAAGACATCTATTGTCATTGGATTTATAGGTCGCAACTTGAAACTGTGTCAATCTGAAACAATTACATGATTGTGATTTTTAAAGATCTTGCCACTTGGATCCTGATTTTCTATTAATATTTCAAGTAATGGTTTGTGCTTAGAACTTGTTTGGAAGTAATGTAATAGTTCTTTAGCACTACAGATGAGATTCAATGCATACTTTAATATGCAGTATAAATTTGTCTGTCTCATCAAATAAACAGATTTTTTGTATGTAAAAATTATGTTTGAGCTATCATCAAACCCGGCATGTGTTCTAATGGGAATTAAAGACACCAATGAACTCGCTTACTATAAAAATGCAATATTTAATATGTTAATAGTTTTTTTGTCAAAGACTAGTAGCACTGACATTTCATAAAACTTTAACAATCATGAACCATTTCTTTGAATATGCAATGCATATATTGATTTTACATTGGCATAATAGTTAGAGGGGTAACCTTGTCTGTATGCCACAGCACTAAATACCAGGAAATATCACCAATTTTGTCAAAGCCTTTCTGTGCGATTTTATACAGATCACTTATGTAGCTCCTCATTCTGCAGGACTTTTATTTCTGGTTGTTTTGAATTCCCAAGATGATGCTACAGAAAAGTAAAATACAGATCCAGATATCAGAGCGCCTTAAACTATCTGCAGYATGGATTCTTTCAGCAGCATTGCACTTCTCTTTTAAAATCCTACCTGATTTCCTTTTAGGTTAAATTGCCTTTATATATATATACACACATATATAAAGACTCTAGTGTTTACTATAACTAAGTATTTTTTGAATTAACTGAGAACAAATACAGCTTCTAATCTAATTGGGCTTCACTGAAGGTAGGTTTCAGCTTTCTCTCTAGCACCTAGGTAAAGATAGCCTATATTCCTTTGTTTTGCCCACCCCACAACCAATAATTCCTTCAGACTGAGTCCAACCTTGCCAGCCATGGTGGACTGCTCTCTGCCAACAGGAGACATTCAACATGAGTGTCGTGGTTTAATCCGGCAGGCAGCCAAACACCACACAGCTGCTCGCTCACTCCCCCCACGTGGGATGCAGGAGAGAATCGGAAGAGTAAGAGTGAGAAAATTCATGCATTGGGGTAAAGACAGTTTAATAGAGAAAGCAAAAGCCACGCATGCAAGCAAAGCAAAACAAAGAATTAATTCACTCCTTGCCATCAGCAGGCAGGTGTTCAGCCATCTCCAGGAAAGCAGGGCTCCATCACGCCTAACGGTGACTTGGGAAGACAAACGCCATCACTCTGAATATCCCCTCTTCCTTCTTCTTCCCCCAGCTTTATATGCTGAGCATGAYGTCATATGGTATGGAATACCCCGTTGGCCAGTTTGGGTTAGCTGTCATGGCTGTGTCCCCTCCCAGCTTCTTGTGCACCTGGTAGAGCATGGGAAGCCGAAAAGTCCTTGACTAGTGTAAACACTGCTTAGCAACAACTAAAACATCAGTGTGTTATCAACATTCTTCTCATACTAAATCCAAAACATAGCACTATACCGACTACTAGGAAGAAAATGAACTCTATCCCAGCTGACACCAGGACAAGAGGGCACTTTCAGTGGCACTTCAGAGGTTTTCTGAATGGTCATGTATCCATCATGAGCTATGCTAAGAAACCTGGGAAAGCTGAGACAATGGAGTGTACATAGTCTTGTTTTGAGGGTCCGGTTGCACAGGAAAGCTAACAAAGAGCTAACTATAGGGAAATTAATCATAGGAAAATTAATTATGTAAAAGCTAAAGAAGAGATCAATATATTTTCCTGGGCCATCTATGAAGTTCTCCAGTAACCCAGAAGCCATCAACTGAGCAATAATAATTGATAGTCCAGTCATAAAATAAAAAGAACGTCTCATCTGAACATTTAGAAAGTCTGTCTGATTAGAAGTTCTGATGATGTACAGGGCAATTATTCACTTTACAACTTTCAAGATAGTTCTTGTATCATTGTTACCTTATTTAAAGCCTGAATTTGTTTAGCTTCAGCTTCCTGCCAATAAGTCTCATTACATTTTCTCTGCCTGATTAAATAACGTTTTCCTATTAACATTCTTTAAGTGCTTGAAGGCTGTGATCAAACCACCTGCAAGCTTCTTTTAACAAGCAAAATAGATCAGAAGGTCTGATTTTAAATCTCAAGAAAAAAAAAAAAAAAAATCACTCTGTCAATAATTCCTGTGACTGTTCCTTCTCATCTTTGATTTTTCACAGATATTTAGAATTGGAGATGTCAGAATCAAAACTAGTGGTCCCATTTTGGTCATATACAGAAGTAATTAATTTTTCCCCTGTGAGGTTATATTCCTATTCATAAATTCAAGAATTGGACCATAATAATGTCACACAGGAAGCTTTTGTTTGGCTGATTTTCCTAATGACCACAAGTCCTCTGCAAGCCACTCTTTTAGAGATAAGGTTACTGTACAGAAAATATAACTGGTAGTTCATTAATTTTACATGCAACTGTATTGGGACAAACCTTGTCCCCCTGCAAACAGCTTACTAAATAACTCAGAACACTGTGTTACTAATTTTCCCCTGTTACTGAACACACTCATCATCTCCAAATAAAGTGTGTGGATTATTTTCTTTCATGTCATTGTTAAAAATAATTAATGAATGGTGAAGAACCAACATATCAAGATCTTTTAAAATGTCATGCCTTCAGTTATATCGTACACTTACATTAAGACACAAGTCATTTAGTCATTTTAATCCATGCAGGCAGTGTCATTTTAAATTCCATTTTATTTTTTGCTGAGATGTGATGGGTACCAGATCAAGTACCTTGTGATAATGAAAGTGAATCACATAAAACCTATTATTATTACCAAAAAAATGTGTAATTTTGTCAAAAATATTACCAAAATAGTTCTAAAGGATGTTTTTTTGATAAACTATGTTCACTGAAATAATTTTCATTGATGTCCTTCAATTCTTTATTCATCTTTTCATTTGTAAGGTGTTCCTTATTTTGTCAAAGATCAATATTCTGGGGCACCAATAATAAACTAAGCTGCCTCTGTAAGCATTTTCAAATACTGCAACATTAGCTGTCTTCCAACTGTATAGAACTTTTCTACTGTCCTATGACTTATTGAAAACCAATAGCAAGGATTCAACCAATTCTTTTGAAGCTCTGAAATGTGAATTATCTTACCAGTAAGAATGTAGTGAGGCAAAATGTCACATGGGATCATGGTAGATCATAGAGGAAGATCTAGGGGGGTGTTTGTTGTTGGGTCTTTTTGTTTGGTTAGTTGGTTGGTTTTGGTTTTCTTCTACAGAGGAAATGAGTGGGTTCATTTCTTTCCCAGGAACTGAAAGAATGCAATCTAAGATAAATTGTGCCTCAAAAAAAAAAAAAAGAAAAAAAAGACACATGTAACAAAACATAGCAGTTGATGCAGACTTCCAGAGTGAATTACTTGCCTCATAATCAGTAGGTGTTCTGCTATTGACTTCCATCAAGATAGGAGTCTACTCCTCTTCTTTATACAGTAAGATTTTGATGTGCGAGACAGTTTACTTCTCTGGAAATACATAAGAGGTTTTTTAGTACTTTCATGTATTCTTTGTTCTCCAACTTCTAAAACAATTTATGTTGGGAGCTGTAGAAGGCCTGGGAAGAAGCTATATGTATTTCATACTCGAACTGTGAATCCTACTTATTGGAGACATTTTTGTCTTAGCATTGGTTTGGTTGGGTTTTGTTTGTTTTCAAGAATATTGCTAGACATAAGATACCTGTGTGCTGCAGAGATGTTATTTCCTTCTGATATATTTACTTTGCAAAATTATTATGATAAATCGGTCAGTTACACATTTCTTCAAAGTAGTATGGATTGTTACAATACTGCAAATTTATCAATGAACTTACTCTTACATGGTTACAACTCAATGAAAATTTGATTCTTGATGCCTTAATTTTCAGGTTGATTTCAAACTACTGAATGATGAGAATAGAGAATAAGAGAGAATTTAAGTTATAATAATAAGGTTTATGGACAAAATTTAATAACAGTTTCATAAGACCACTAATATTAGTTATACCCAACCACCTATCCGTAGCTGGCACTCAGTTTAGTCATTATTTGTCTAATCTAACGTAGCTGCTTTGACAAAAATCAGTCAGTAACTATCATTAAAAACAGTTTTATTTAATATACAAAAATATTTGGTTAATAAGCTTCATACAGAAGGGATTATTTTCTGAGATTTTTATTAAAGAGAGAAACAAGATACTCTTTTACACACAGAGAAACGAGATACCTTATCTTAAAATAAACAGTTATTTAGCAATAACTCTTAAAAAAAAAAAAAAANAAAAAAAAAAAAAGAAAGATGTTCTTCTAACATCTGTCATTTCCTTGAAAACAGAAAAGAGTATGAAACTGCAAAAAACAACAATAATTTTGCATTTAGTGTCTATTTGCTGGCAGGGTCATGAAAAAAACCTACATTTAGAGATTGAGGTGAGTAGAAACTTTTTAATGGAATTGGAGGTCACGAGATGATTTAGCAGTTTTATTGCCAGTGGGAAGAAAGCTCAGTGTAATGTCAAAATGAAACAGCAGTACAAGTGAAAACAAAAGCAATTATAACATACATGATTTAGGATCATGTTCCTGTGCTACATTTCAATTCAGTTAAGTTAATCAGCCCTTGGATAGTACTCGTTCCAAACCTAAAACTCCCTAAGGCTAGTCTGACAAGCCTAGAAAGAAATCAATTCGTAAGTAAATGATAGTTTAAACAAAAAATTCAAAATTGGATAAAAAGTGTATAATTGCAGTATATTAATTCAAAGCTACATTTGTCACAAGAAAAATTCTTCACAAATTCAACTAAACTATAATCTTGTTACATTCAAGATAAATGTATATAATTATTTTCTTGCTTTGAAATAATGCTTCAGTTACAAAATCCAAGTATGACCAATTTGGAAAGTTTTGCTTTAAGCAATTTGCTTTTAATTCCTATTGGTTTCTAAGTAATTTCCTTAAAATAGTCATCCAAAACTAATTTAGAAAAAATGAAGACTCAGCCTGGCCCTTAAACAGACTATAAATATCTCAAGATATTTGGAATCTGGACAGAGCCAGGTTCCAAAACTTAGCATATATATATACACATTTTTTTTTTTTTTTTTTTTTTTTTTTTCGCCAGAGATAATTGTTAGGCAACAACTTAACTATAGTCACACATAAATTCCATTAAGGTAAATGAGATTAAAACACATACTTAATATCTATGTTGTACATAACAGATTTTAATATTAATACTAAAGACAGTCTATATGCTTAGATTCTTCCAAGTGAAACTTTAACTTCCTAATATAATCATAATCACTGAGCAAAATTATTTTGCTTCTCTTGAAAAACTTTTCCTGATTATATCTCATCTAGTTTAGGAGTTGTGATTCCTGATAATAATTCTGAAATGGTGTGACTCCCTTGATTTTACTATGGAATAGGATTGKCCCAGAGCAATCTCAGTTGTTCCTAGGGTACAAGCAGATTAAAACGACTAGTCTTTTGAACAAGAGCTTTGAAGGGAAAGGAGATATTTGTTGGGGAGCCAAAAACAGCAGAGCTAAGAGTATTTCCAAGGTGACAGCCCCATGACAGATGCAGGGCAGGGAAGAGCCTCAGGTTTTTCACTTCACAGCCTGGCAAAGTTAAGTATTTCTCTATTCACCCTTTTTCTCCAGTGCAGTGTTGCGTTTTAGCTGCAGACCTACCTGAAGCGTGGGCTCTGGGCACAGGAAAAGGAGGCTGCATCAGCAACGGGGCTGGGCTAGGCACTCTTTCAAGCTCTTGGCAACACACACAACACCTGGGGGAGTGAAAAGAGGTGCAGACAGCTTCCATTAGCAATTGATCCAGGGATCTTACTCTGGTTTGATAGAAAAATTTTCAACCTGCCATGTATTCCTAGATTAATAAGGGAATCAGATTTCAAGCTTGGAATTTTCTTTTTTCTTAGCTCTTGTGTTATGTTCCCATGGCATTCAGGGTTTGAGGGATTTTATAAATTCATCTTCAGCAATATTTTTGAAATACTTTTTTCTGGGTCTTAGTTGTGGCATTACATCTTTGTCTTTAATAAAGCAATTTGATTAATTTTAGAAGAAGGCAGGAGGATCAGAAAAAAATACAGGAAAATGAAACTGTGAATAATAATAAAATATATTTGATTAGATAATTAGTTGGGAATACCATAAACAGATGACAAGAATGACAATAATAAGAAATTACAAGAAAAACTCACACAGATTTCAACCTAATTTTGGCCTAACACCATGTAATATCTTTTACTTTTCTGTCTATGCATATCTAGTCTTTTGATATAGCACTTATTGTCTTTAAAGTGTTAGTTTAGGTATTCACACACACACAAAATAGAAAAAAAATACTAAAAAAATTWAAAAAAAGGAGAGGAGAGGAGRGRAGGGGAGGGGAGGGGAGGAGAGGAGAGGCGAGGATGAGGATGAAAAACTTGATCTAATCATGTCCAAGTGTCCTGGTTTCGGATGGGATAGAGTTAATTTTCTTCCTAGTGCTGTGTTTTGGATTTAGTATGACAAGAACGTTGATAAGACACTGATGTTTTTAGTTGTTGCTAAGTAGTCTGCTAGTCAAGGACTTTTCAGTTTCCCATGCTCTGCCAGGTGCACAAGAAGCTGGGAGGGAGCATAGCCGGGACAGCTAGCCCAACTGGCCAACAGGGTATTCCATACCATGTGAC
>JAYKAV010000922.1:1594369-1665247 GCA_035582835.1 Phoebastria nigripes | reverse complement strand
ATCGCAGAAACTTGCTACAAGTTTTGAAAATGGATAAAAAAAAAAAAAAAAAAAAAAAAAAACAAACCAAAAAAACCCAAAAAACAACAACAAAAAAACCAGCCAAAAACCAAACAACAAAAAACAAGCCTCCTCTTGTAGCAAAGATGTGTCCAGAGTTTGAAGACTCCCTTCTGTGAAAATCATGGTTGCAGTTCCTGAGCTTGTCTGTGCGTTTACCCGGTCGACTAGATGATTGAGTTTTATCTGGATTTTGAACTTTGTTCTGACTGTGCATTTTTGCATGCACTCTGGAAGTCTGAACTGTCATTATCTACAAGTGTGAAGAGAGAATGGGACTCCTTGCTCTGTCCGTTTGGATTACAATGAAATAGTTGCAACCTGTCTGTGTGTAGTTTATGAAAAGACTGTGATACTCGACATATAATCTACAGCTACAGAAGTTCACTAATTTGGGCTATTTGCCAGAAGTCTGATTTGTGTTCTGTGAAATCCAGAAAAACAAGCATTCAGGAGGTTTGAATTATAAACTATTTTTTAGAAGTTCCTTGAAGTGCTAACGATGGTTTCCTGCTAACTTAAAGTTACTTTCTCAAGTGGGTTTTGAAAGGTTACACTCGGTACACTAGCGGCAGTACTGTCTTGTGGGCTTCTTTTTTCTTCTTTTTTTTTTTTACCCCCCTCCTTTTTCCAAAGCTTTGATACGCAAACAAAATGACCTAAGGTGTTCCTTTTTTGTGTGATAGACCCACTGCATTATACTTTGAACTGAGTATCGATTTTCCAGATTAAGTTTTTGTATAAACAAAAAATCCCAAGCCAAATCCCTTGGTGTTTATAGTGGCAACCAAAAAGAGAGGTCTGTATTTCTGGGATTGGTAATCCCTTTATTTGAAAAGTTTAAAATATGTTTTTGTTGTACTAAACTTCTCAGTTTCTTCTTATTACTCCAGGCTCCTGCATCAGAGAAGCTTCCTGTTATGTACCTTATGGATTCCATTGTCAAGAATGTGGGAAGAGAATATCTTACTGCATTTACTAAAAACCTAGTTGCAACATTTATTTGTGTATTTGAAAAGGTATATACACTTTCAGAAAAGTTCTGTATTCTAAGCAAAATCTGTTCTTGGTAAAATAAATACATGCTTTTGGTTTTGGGTTTTCTTGGGTGGTGAACTATACAAATTGATTGTTTTTTATAAATCTCAGTACTGTATCTATACCGTGGAAGATTATTCCTGCTGCTGTCAAGCATGTAAGTTACATGTTAGCTAAAAGACACGAAGTCTTACTTAATTTAATTTGGTTCATAAATGTCTGTCATTTTCCTATCCAGGCAAGATTTTTGCTAACAGTATTTTGGTTACTGATTGCTTACCTGGACGGACTTTCTGTAATGTATAGACCGACCAATTATGAATTGTTGGTTTATTTTTAAGATAGTAAATAGTCTTTATACCAAGAATAGACTGAGAATCAATTTCTTGTGGATTTCTCAGAGCTTCTCTCTCCTGTAGTTAGATTTGTCTGATTCACTTAACTTGTGATGCGCAAAATGAGTGCTTAAACTGTGAAGAGTGAATAGCACTGACACCTGATTCTCTTCTGGCGGTCTGTGATGTGAAAAAAATGCTCGGGGGGGAAAGGGTCTTAGAATGTATTGCTGTATTACATTACAAATATGTGTTTTAATTTCATTCAACATTGAAAACTGCTGCCATATCTTTTAATTTTTGCTCTTAATCTTTAAACCCAGTGAAGTAATAGTGCTTATTCCTCAGTAAGGCAAATCAAAGTCCAGTTTTTAAAAGGCTGGACTTGAATGGGTTTAAGTTGGATCAGAAATGGAAGGGTTAACTTCTGTGGTTTCCTGTATGCTATAAAAAAGTGGCGTCTCATATGAATGAGATGAATGGAGCTTTTGCGTATTTATCTCTCATTACATATCAGTGAGGATCTGAGATCCCAGTATGCTTTATATATGGTTTTCAGATGTAAAATGCATGATGAAATAAGGAATAGATTGTAATAATGACCACAGAAGACTTAAACTCCTGTGTGTAGAGTAGACAGACAGGTAGACACTTGTTTTTTCAGTATTAAATTGTGAATGTTCTTTTACTGAGTTGCATTTAATGTTGCAGCTGAAGCTCTGGATAATAACTAATTTTCAGAGTTTTATGGGTTAACTGTCTACTAAGCTAACTAGAACTATTTAATTAATGTGTATTAATTAAATGTGTAAAGTGGCAGTCACTTCTAATAGCTTAATTGGTCGTGTTAAAAGGTGGAAGTAGAATTCCAGCACTGACATTGTTACAAATTTTGTTTTATCAGTAAATGGTCACTAAGGTATCTTTAGACACTTGATGAAGTCATAAACTTTTGCTCAGTCATTTCTGCACCTTTTGCAGTGAACTTCATACCCTCTTATTGAAAACTGTATAGCGGCACCCCCCCAATAGCTAAGTATGAATTATTTTTGTTGAAGTTCCTGCTCTTCCCCGAAAGAACCTCTGAACTTTCCAGACTATTCTATGTCTTGCTGTAACATCTTAAAAATAAAACTGCAGCAAAAACCATCTACATAGTCAATATTTAATGATTGAATTGGGTTACTGACATTAGGACAGCTGCATATATTTTGTCCTCAAATGTTTTTCATTGTTTAATTTAACTACTCAAGTTATGAGATGAACTAGATTTTGCTTTACTGTAAATTTCTAACTTACCTGTCATGACATAATCCAAACTAATTGTTTGTGAAGAGATAAAATGGGCACGGGTCCTACAAGTACGCTTGATCTGTGGCTCACAGATGAGTGTAATTTTGCAGCTGAACTGAAATACAATTAACTTCATTTTAGTTAATATCCCTTTTGTTGCATTTGTTGGAAAAAAATCCTTCAGTGACTAAACAGCTGAGCAAAACACCTTTTCTGTTCACAAAGTTTGTTGTTTCCTGATTTGTTTGTCATTGTTATACTCCATTCAGCATAAACACTTGAATAATGTATTGTCTCGGAGGCTGTGGCCTTTCAATATTTTTGTTACTGTATTTTTTCCACAGAAATTGGGCAAGTAAAATGAGAATTTTGGTAATGGAAAAGTTGAAAGAAAATTCTCAGAGAATGGTAATACACAATAAAACCTCCAAATGGCCTTGAAACAACAATTCCACATTTGAGCTTCTGTTACTGATTCCGTTGGTATAGATGTATGATCTGCGCTGCTTATAAATTCTGTATAGCAAGTTCAATGTGATAAAATGGCAAACTCTTGATAGAAATAGGAAATAAATGAAATCTTAAGTTCTACAGAAAAGTTTAAGAAATTGTTTTATATTAACTTAACAAGCCATAGAATTGTTTTATTGTTTTAGGTGGATGAAAATACTAGGAAAAGTTTATTTAAATTACGCTCCACATGGGATGATATTTTTCCTTTGAAGAAACTATATGCACTTGATGTCAGAGTCAACTCATTAGATCCTGCTTGGCCAATTAAACCTCTGCCCCCAAATGTGAATACTTCTAGCATCCATGTGAATCCTAAGTTTTTAAATAAATCGGTAAGTTTTTATGCCTACTGTATGAACAGATGGTAATACGTGTAGTTTTCATTGTTTGTATGCTGCTTTTTGACAATTTAGTATATTAAGAATGAAGTATATCACCTTTGTAGACAGGTAAGAGGAATTTCAGAATTTGGAATATTTGATTGGTTTGGGTTTTGTATTTCAAAACTGTATTCTAGATTTTGGAACATTGATGAATTTATATTAAATGATGTACACCTGTCACAGCAGGCAAATTCTAGTGGGGCAAAAGTTTTAAGTTGTTTTAGTTATATTTTGCATTGAAAATGCGATTTATAACTGCTATACAAACTAAGTCCCAGTACTGGATCATAACAGTTAAAGGAGATGGAGTTAGTTGATTCCATCAGGATTTTAAATGTAACTTTTTAAATTCTGTTTTTAGCCAGAGGAATCCACTGCACCTACCTCTGCTGTCACTTCTGGTGCCTCTACTCCTCCAGCTGTTCCTGAAATACAAAAGAATTTGACACAGGAGCAACTGATAAGGCAGCAATTGCTTGCAAAGCAAAAGCAATTGTTAGAACTTCAGCAAAAAAAATTAGAGCTGGAGCTGGAACAGACTAAAGCACAGTTGGTGAGTAGGATAGTTGATGAAACTTTTATAGTTGGGTCTCACTTTCTTTTGGACAGTACTTAGCTATACTGGTAACTGCAGTACATTATTTTTTCCTCATGTTAGGCAAGTGTAGCTATTTTAGGACTAGAGCAATGCAAGTTGATCTCTGGTTCCTGAACAGTATTTGTTAACCTAAAACCCTTAAGAATTACACTAAAAATAGACGTTAAAAAAAAAAAAAAGTTCTTGGTTTTTTGTTTTTAACTTCTCTCCAAAATGATGCCTGCCTATGATCCTCGTCTTCCACCTCTTCTTGTGGCTCACAGCAAGCCAGGCTTTTTCAAATGTATTTGCTCTTACAGAACAAGGAAGCCTGATTGTTGGAAATAAAGTCAGTTTCCTCATTAGGTCAGGTTGGTTTGATGGCCACCATCTGAAGGTGGTGGTTAAGCTGTATTGTTCTACGTTCGTAATTGAAAGTCTTGCTATGTTGACAGTTGATGATACCAAAATAAAGGATCTTTGACATGTAGAAATATGAAAATTTTATCAGATACTTGGCAGCTTAGTTGCCTTGAGCATGTGGAATATATAGAAAAACTAACACTGTAGTGAGAACATGTGCCTAAGTTACATATTTTGCAGTATTGACTTTGTAGTACTGATTTTGCATTGTATTTGAATTTGATCTTTTGTAATGGGTGTACTGCATTATTTTAACGCTTATAATTAGCAATTAATGGGTCATTTCCAGTTAAATGGCTGATCCTCGTAACTTTCAAGACATTTCTATTTACAGTTTTGGTTTCGAGATAAAATATGGCCATCTCTGGGTAGGAGTTGTGTCATGCAGATTAATGCTGGATTTCTTCCTATTTCAGGCTGTATCTCTTAGTGTTCAGCAAGGATCATCTACTATAGCTTCAGTTCCAGCACCTTCCAAGCAACACATGTCTCCCACACCTCTCATGACAGTTAAACCACCTCATCAGACTATTGTGCAATCCGAAAAAAMCAAACCATCCCCAAGTCCTCCACTTCATGATATAAAAATAGTAAATAGGGATCCTCGACTTAATAGGATGGCTCAACATTCTTCTCATGCTAAAGATCAATCTCACAGGAAAGAATTTCCACCGAACACGACCAGTCAGTCTGATACCAAGGCAAACAAAACACAGGCTGAAAAACAAAACTCGACAAAGCAAGAAAAATTGAAAGGAGGTGAAAAAACACAGAAGAAAGAACTTGACCAGTCAGAAGCAAAATCTAAATCACCATCCCCTTTAAAAAATAAGCTACCCAATACTAAAGATACTAAAACCCAGGAATGTGAAAGCACAAAAGTATCTGAAATTAGTAAGCGGGATCCAAGACTGAAAAGACATCTTCAAGATAAGTCAGAGGGCAAAGAGGAGGAGGTGAAAGAAAAGAGGAGAAGTACAGAGAAAAAAGAAAAAGAGGAACATAAGACATGTGAACATAGACCAGTAGGCAGCAGAAATAAAGTAATTAATGGTGCTGTTCAGAAACAAGACACGACTGCAGAGGAGTCAGAAAAACAGGGTGGAAAACAAGGGAGATCAAGTAGTAGAAAACGGTCACGATCACGCTCTCCTAAGGCACGGTCGCCATCTACACATTCTCCAAAAAGACGAGAGAGAAGGTCACCCAAAAGAAGACTTAGGAGTTTATCTCCCACTTCATCAACTCCTAAAATTGGAAAGATACGTCAGATAGGGCCTAAGCAGTCTCATGTTGAAGAAGGCACACAAGCAGCAAGAGATGAAAGAAATTCGAGTAAAAGAAATGTTAAACAAGAGGTGCGAGATCCGAGGAGAGTGAAAAAAGCCCAAGAAGACAGGCCCCAAGAAACAGCAAGCCAGCATTCTACAAAAGCTTCTCCTGATCCAAAGGAGAATGCAGAAAACTGGCAAGGATCCAAATCAGGCAAGAGGTGGAAATCTGGTTGGGAAGAAAATAAGAAGTAAGTTACTATCTTTTAAACAACTTCTGTTAGAAGTCAGTGGAAATTCTACTGCTGACTTCATTATAGTCAACTTTGGGAGGCAATGTTCAGATGGTTAAAATTGATAAGTTTAACTTATTTCTACTAGTGAGATACAGAAATTATGCATACTTGGATTCTAAGGTGATAGTGATGTTTTGCCATGATCGGTTCTAATAGGAATGTAACAGTTATGTCCTGAATAAAGAAGTAATCTGTATTTTAACTGTATTCTTGCTTTCAGCTCACAGCAGAATGAAGAACACCAAGCACTTGGTAAATCCCCTCACCAAAGACACCGGGAAAACTGGCCTGCTGGTAAAGGAATTTTATCACCCCGAGCACCAAAGCAGCAGCACCGGTTAAGTGTGGATGCTAATTTACAAATTCCCAAAGAATTGACGTCTGCAAGCAAGAGAGAATTACTTAAGAAGGTAATACTAATAAATCTGTCTTCATAGAAGTGTCTTGGGTATAGTTTGCTTTTGTTTCTTTTTAGAAGTCTAAACTTTAACTTTGTATTATAGGCCAATGAACGCTTAACATCTGGTGAAATAACACAAGATGAGTTCCTCATGGTAGCTCATCAGATCCGACAGCTGTTCCAGTATCAGGAAGGAAAGCACAGATGTAATGTCTGGGATAGCCCTACAGAGGAAAAATGTGGTTTGAAAAAGAAACCTCTTCTATCGGATGCAGAATTAACATATTATGAACATAAGGCTAAACTAAAAAGGACACAAGTTCAGCATTCATTGTCAAGGCTTGATCTGTTGGATCCTGATGATATTTTGGATTATCATTTGCCTGATGCATTGCTTTCTGGAATAGAATGTGAGCAGGCAAAAGCCAAGCGTGGAGTACAGTTTGACAGAAAAGAACCATTTGGAGAAAGATCAAGGAGACACTCTCCTGTAAGTGGCACTAATAGACCTTTTGCCGATAACCTCTCACCGCTTGAGACTCGACGAAGACTTGAGGAACAAAATGCTACTAAAGGAGCAAGAGGTTCTAAGAACTTTGATCCTTATGACAGCTGGGGAGAATCAGATGAATTTAGAGATGCTCTCAGACAGCAGGGGAAAAGCACAACAGAGTTCCAGAAAATAGATGGTGATGCAATCTGCAGATTTGATAATCGTGAAGAAAGACAGCTTCTTGGGCAAGCTGGTATGTGTTTTTCCTTTATTTTACAGCTGTTAAATAATTGGCGACGTTTTAGTGAGTGGTTATCTGGTTTGTTCTGGTTTTTTTAGGTGTTCGAGAGGAACCAAGATCACCATTCAGTGAACGTTTCAAAAGAACTAGGTATGAAGATCCAGAGAAAGCACCGTTTCCGGAAAGTCCAGGATCAAGATTTGGAGGCATTGAAGCAAAGCAGAGGATAAGTGCACTAATGGAAGACAGACCTCTATTTGATGGCTCACCTAGACAGGCTGCTGCAAGAGTTGGGGTAGATGGACAAGGAAGTCCTTTTGTTGATGGTCCTGCTGCTGGTTCAAGTTCCAGAATTGATGGGCCACCTGGGCAGGCTGCTATGAGATTTGAGGGGCCTTTGGTGGGGGCAGGTGCATCTCAGTTTGATGGACCACTGGCAGGAGCAGGGGGAGCTGGAGCCCTAAGATTTGATGGGCCACCAGGGCAGCTGGCGGGGGCCCTGAGGTTTGAAGGACCCCCAGGACAGGTTGGTGGAGGAGGTCCACTGAGGTTTGAGGGACCTCTTGGGCAGATAGGTGGGCCTTTGCGGTTCGAGGGGCCTGCAGGGCAGCCTGTAGGTGGTCCTAGATTTGAAGGATCTGGAGTTGGTCTCAGGTTTGAGGGTCCCCGTGGTCAGCCTTCAGGTGGTCTCAGGTTTGAGGGACCTCATGGTCAACCTATGGGGCCTCGAGGTCAACCAGGGGGTGGTCTCAGGTTTGAGGGACCCCATGGTCAGCCCTTGGGGCCTCATGGTCAACCAGGGGGTGGCCTCAGGTTTGAGGGGCCACATTTACAGCCATTGGGGCCCCATGGTCAACCTGGAGGTGGTCTCAGATTTGAGGGGCCACATGGTCAGCCTATGGGGCCACATGGACCATCAGGTGGTGGGCTCAGATTTGAGGGGCCACATGGACCATCAGGTGGTGGGCTCAGATTGGAAGGACCACATGGTCAGCCAGGTGTAGGTCCTAGGTTGATTGATGGACCAGTACACCAGGGAGCTGGTGGACTCAGATTTGATGGTCCTCTGGGTCGGGCTGGTCCAAGATTTGATGGTTGTCATGCAGCTGGATTTGATGGTCAGCCTGGACAACTGTCTCTCTTGCAACGATTTGATGGAATTCATGGGCAGCCTGGTCCAAGATTTGAAAGGGCACCAGGCCAACAGGCACAACCACGATTTGATACAGCCATACCTCAAAGATTTGATGGACCTCACCAGCCAGCCTCTAGATTTGACTTGCCCCTTGGCCTTCAAGGTGCACGTTTCGAAAATGTAGCTAACCATCCTGCCTCAAGACTAGAAATGTCACCATATGGACAAGGTGGTCCGTTTGTCGAACATCCTGGCCAGGGCTACAATGGACCATCTCATGGGATGCAGTTCCAGAGGCCTGATATATTTGATGGTTCACCTGGACCAAATTTCAATGGGCCAGCTGGCCCAGGAGCACAGAATTTCCCGTTGAGAGCAGCTGGACATTACTTTGATGAAAAAAGTCTTCAGGGTCCTCAATATGGCAACTTCAATAATATGCCAATGGGAAGTAATCAGGTAAGAATTGATTGCCTTAAATGGTTTGCTTGCAGAAGTATTTTTGTGTAGAGAATTGGCAGTTTTTCTTCCTCTAAAAACTGAAGATTTTTCTGAAGAACTGGCAGACTGGGAGCCAGTCTCAAGCTAAAAAAGTCTTCCTTCAGTAGTTTCTAGATAATTTAAGAAGGACATGCATTGCTATTTTTTAAGAATCTTTTTTTAAGAATTAAACAAAATAGTGGAACTTCGCATCACTTTGTAGCTCAGAATATGACAGTGAAATGAGTATTTTTAACTTGAAAACAAAACTAGGTAATTGGAAGCCTGTGGTGTTTTCATTAAACTTGCACAGAAGAGATTTCTGTATAAAGCGTGAAAGATAATGTAAGTGAATATACATGATTAATTTTTCTAAGAGGTGTAGAATTAGAATGGACCAAAATAATTCTGTTGTCTTTTTGCAGCTGTTAGTACTGGTGACAAGCCAGTTTTAAAGAGATATCCATAACTTGGGGGAATTGAGAAAGATAATGGACATTGTTGAACTACAGTCTTAAAATTATCTCGGCACCAGAATGCTCTATGAGTTCAGTTGTTTTTCCTGTTGCCTGTTGGAAATGCTCTCTTGAAAAGGGGAAAATGATACTGTACATCAGTGAAAATGATGTCATTTCTTTCAGTAGATTAGAGATGTTAGAGGGCATTTTTCATTTGGGGGATAATAATTGAACATGAAGAGTTAACTGATTGAATGAAAGCAGGTAATGTGTCCTGCTAACCTCTAATGGGATAAAATTTTAAACAATTTAAACTTTTTTTTTGTAAATCCAGAAAGCAGTCAATTAGGAAAAAAAAAACATTTTTATTACAAGCGTGTTACAAAACCTGTTTTTCTATCTGAAGCTTACTGTAGCTGGTTTGCTGAAAAATCCTGCTTTCAAGATGTGTTTCGTATAGTGGATGCTATTTCAGTTCTTAGATAAGATTAATAGTGGCATTATTTAAGAGTTTCTCGAATTTATTTCTGATGAGCTCTGTTTTGGTGAACAGGAACAATTTAAAAGGAAGTACTGTGTTTGGAAAATGTGATTGAAGGCTCGATAGGTAGAAGAAATGTGGTTTTTTTTTTTTTTTTTAACTTAAATGTTAGGCAAAATGAGTATGTGTTCTGAAATTTTTCTAGTGGGAAATGAAAATGAGGGAAATGTTACATAGTCATTTGTGGACCTTTCAATAACAAACTGACATGGGTGACTCCTGGAAGGAGTTTAATATATATGAAATTATTGAGAAATGTCTAGAAGTTAATGATAAAAATTTAAAAAGTAAGTTTATAATTGTATTATTATATAAAAAATACTTCAATGTTTACTTTCACAGGTTTCTCTCATGTCTGCTCAACCAGGGCCTTATGGCCAAGGTCAACAGTATTTGCCAAATCCTGGAAGTTTTGTTCAGAACCCTGCAGGTGTGTAACAAGATAATTCCTTTTATTTCTTTTGGATTGTTCTGTCTGTTAGTGGCCACAAAAATTACCCTTTTGTAATGTCCTGGCGTACTAGGTCTGTGTGGACTAAGGGAAGCCTCCTCAGTGAGGTGGCCATAGATGTGGTTTTTGTAGTACCTTCATCTCTTTAGGGGTTTCCCTCAAACAGTGAAGGCTTTCATTAGTTTTCGTGAACCATGTGGTTTTGGTATGTAGTTGTGCTAAAAAAAAATACTTTGGTCTGCTTTTCTGGAAGGTACCAGTCTGTAGTTCTGGATTGGTCCTGGTGAAATATTCAAGCATAAAACGAGGAAAATACTACATTTTAATGGACTTACTATCCAGTATCTGGTAGAAATCTGTGTATGGGCAGCCAGCTTAGATAGCACTTCAGAATACATTACGAAGGAAGCTGTTGGCAAGGGAAGAAATTAGTCAAGGACTAGACATAAAGCAAAGAAAGTTGGTAAATAATTTGAAATAAAAAATGGAAGAAACGTGAGGCAGAAGGAAAAGTGTGTTGTGAAATATGCTGATGAAAGTGAAGTAAATTTCTGATGCTAACCTTTTGTCACCTCGCATGTCGATGTTTTTCCCTAGGAGCCCTTCCACATTCGTATCCTGATAACCACCTAGGACAGCTTGATGTCAATGAATTGTTTGCTAAACTGTTGTCAACAGGGATCCTCAAACTGTCAAAAACTGATTCCACTTCAGCACGTATGTAGATCCATTATGTCCTAACTACTCAGTTTATCCACAGCTGAAGTGTAAAGCTAAGTATAAGAACTTCTGTGAACTCCTGCATGTTTTTTTTTAAACTGAACTTTGTTTTTTGGGAAGGAATTTAGTGCATGTGATGGAGTAAATTCTTAGTGTCTTGTTTAATTTGTACACTTCAGCTATCCAGAGCAGTCAGTTTTGTCTTCAGTCCTGTGCCTCAGTAACTTGTTCTTGATTATAACCAGATTCTTGTCAGTTTCTGAAATATTTGTGTCTCTGAAGACTGAATTTTAATGCCAAAGACTGAGGTGAAATAGTGTTTTCCTAAAATGAAATTCTTAGTAACTTACAGTGTCTTGTATGCTTTTTTTAAATTATGTTAGAAGATGACTGACTTAGCTATTGCATTTTATTATTACTTAGCTATTGTATTTTAGCATAGTCAGATCGTATTTATTAATATTTGAATAAAAATAACTTTCAGGAGCACATCATTTCTTTCTGATGATGTACTGAAACTTTGATAAAATGATGTCTTTATGCTTTCTAGAAGTGAATGAAACATCAGCCCAGCCAGCTGCTGAAGAGGAAGACGATGACCAGAATGAAGATCAAAATGTTCCAGACCTCACTAACTTCACAGTTGAAGAACTTAGACAGTGCGTATAGTAGAATGAGTTTACAGTGCAGTAAGAATAACGACATGGTAGTATCTAGATAGTTAATCCAAGACAGCTGAGAGCTTTTAAAAGATTATATGTTACTTTGTGACTAAGAGGATCTGCAGTTTTTGATGTTAGCTTTGGAGAATTTGAGGGAGGAAAAAGGGGGAAAATTCACCTGAGAAAACTATCTTTACACAATTTGCATGTTGTTACTTAATCAGCAAGGTTGTGATATGTATTGAAGTCAGTRTTTCTTCCTTTGTTACTACCAATTTTACCACCTTTGTGGTAGTTTGCAAAGCTGAGCCAAATGCAAGTGTTACCATTTTACGCACTATTAGGTGATGAAGCTAGTAGGCATGAAACACAACACTAGTGTGTTTTTCATGAATAGTTAATATGAGCCCATTKTTTGTTATTTGAGTGTTTCAATTGTGTTACGAAAATCAGGAAGAATTCAGATATATTGCATGCATATATTGCATGAACCTTGCAGTAGATTCATGCTTTTCCTCTACTCTTGTGGGCATATGAAGCAACTTACTGAGAAAGTTCTTACCTGTTTTTTCTCAAAGAACTGTTAAGACTTTTTTTTCCCTTTTTGTAGGCGTTACGACAGCGTTATAAATCGACTGTACACTGGAATTCAGTGTTACTCATGTGGAATGAGATTCACTACTTCACAGACAGATGTTTATGCAGATCATTTAGATTGGCATTATCGTCAGAACCGGACAGAAAAAGATGTTAGCAGAAAAATTACACACAGAAGATGGTACTACAGTTTAACAGTAAGTGATGCAGTATGTGTCTTGATAAATTACAGGCTGGATTCTGTGTTTTACTGATGTATGTGCTGTAGGATTGCATTTGAAAATTACATCGTCACAGGAGTTGGCCTTTGGTAAACAATGATGTCTTAGATATTTCAAGTAGTTTTCGTAAATGCCTGTCAAAACACAAAAGGCAATTATATGATGAACAATAAGCAGTTTGAAGCTGTTGGTACTGTTTTGATCGCACTGAGAATGGAATGGAAATAGAAGGATAGTGGTTTTTCTGGAAAAAGCTTTTTTGAAGTGTGGCATTGTGAGAAAGCATGCACTGTGCTAATGCTGCATGTTAGGAGCAGTTCAGTTTTAATGAAGTAAGATTTATTAAAAATGGTACTTCTGGGATGTCTCTCCCCCCACCCGCCCTGCCCCGCCCTGAGAGTTATTGTTTAAACATTTCTGGCTATTTGTCAGTGTCTGAGTGTGAATGAAAACTTTTTCCTTAGGACTGGATTGAATTTGAAGAAATAGCCGATCTAGAGGAGCGTGCAAAAAGCCAGTTTTTTGAAAAAGCTCATGAAGAGGTTGTGTTGAAGACACAAGAAGCTGCGAAAGAGAAGGAGTTTCAGAGTGTCCCTGCTGGACCAGCTGGAGCAGTTGAGGTAAGTTTCAGCTTGGCTTTATTAGCCCAGATACTGAGAATCATCTAATACTTGATGAATACTTGATCATCTAATACTTTCTAAACTTAAGGAAGTTTACAGCATTCTTTCATACAGTGGGCTATATGTAGACTGAAGTCTTGTTCTTGGACTTCTGTGCAGTCACTTCATAGGAGGTGTATTTGTAATGTTGTTTCCCAGTGGCAGATAGTAGTATAAATCACCTGTAGTTCGAAAAAATCTACACCACTGGCCTTCCATCATTTTAGCAAAACTAAAATGGGGAAGTGTGTTAATTTACTGAATGCTTCCATAGAAAGAGTAAATAGAGCAAGTGAATTGGAAATGGTCCTTTGTCATTCAAATAATGATTGGCGTTACTGGGTTTTTGATACTTTTACACAGAAATTTCTTTTTCAGTAGAAGATAGGCATTAGGACAAAAAAATAGCTCAATCTTAAAGTAACCAGTAGATCTGTATTTTGGTAGATGAATTGGTGTAGTAATCAAATATAAATGTTGCTAGAATTACAATTTAGTTTTACATGCTAAGCCTCTAAGAAACTAGCTATCAAGCCATGAAGGCCTTTATTTTAATTTTAAAAAGTACCTTTGTGCTTTGTTCTCCGAGTTGATTATTCTGCACAGAAGTACTAAAAATGTTAATACTTCATCTAAAAGTTCTGCCTTTTTAATTTGAGACTCCAGGTTAAGGGGAAGAGTGAAGATAATGCCATAAATAAAATTAATTAAATCCCTGTACTGGATTGTCTTACATTACAGTAAAACAGCATTAGATTGTTACAAAGTGTTTTGCAGAGACTTCCTAGCTAAAAAGGCAAAGCTTACATTTCTCAAGTGACAACAGTCTTCAAGGCCAGATGGTGATCGTTGCTCAGTCTGCAAACTACACTCAAATAATTTTTAATTAAAGTTTTCTAAAGTTATTTTTAAAGTGTGGAGGAAGGATCATGTGGTAGTCTTAATGTATTTATCTTAATTTAAAAGAACCTTGTTTGACTTTTACTATGTTCTGGAAGGTTCATGTGTTCAGTAAATTCTTGCAATAACCTCATTTATCTCTGTTACTCCAATAACTTTTCAGAGCTGTGAAATTTGCCAGGAGCAATTTGAACAGTATTGGGATGAGGAAGAGGAAGAGTGGCACCTGAAGAATGCTATCAGAGTAGATGAAAAGGTAATCTGATCTTATTTACATGTGATACTTATTTATAGTAAAAAAACCCGAAGAATTACAGCAAAAAAAAAAATGGGAGGGCCAAGTGTTTTTTCTCTCCTGAAGGATTCCCATGGTGGTTTTCCTGGCTTCCAAGTACATAAATATCTCAACCTTTGGAAGTGCATGAAGTCCTGGTATCATTAGTATAGGCTCACTAGCCTTCCCTTATACTGCAGTGCTAAAAGAAAAATTAATGTCTCTAGATGTGGGGTAGATATTCATTCAATTATTTCTGTATGCAGCTGTACACAAATAATTCCCAACACTTACCAGGCTTCTGTATGATAACTTTTCCTAAATAAACATACACAAAATCTTTTCCCGGTTATATTTGACATCATACTTGGCCTGCTCATGCCATTGTTTTTCTACACAAATTGTGTGATATGTGTAATTGACACTGTTCTGTTCATAACCAGTGATCCAGCTATAATTTATGTATTTAAACGTATAACAATTCTTTTTCAGATTTACCATCCATCTTGCTACGAAGATTACCAAAATGTAAGTGAATCCTTCTTCGTATTTTTTGAAGCATTTTGCCTTCAGTTTGCTTGCTTGTTCTCGGACTTTGCAGGGAGCAGATGTGTTCAGAATGTGCTACCCGTTTCTCTTGCCTATGACTAGACAAAGACTCGAAGGCCTTGGGCATGGCAAGTTTATAATCCAGAATTGGCTAAGATGTATTTCTTGTTGTGATGTACCGTGACAGCTTGGGTGTCATATCACGACTAAAGCGAAACCATGGTTTGAAAACACATCGTGCATTTATTGTTGCATAACGTGTGTAATCTTAGGAATTTGCAAAAATGGAGTAAATGGGTGTTGGTGTGTGTTACATTTTTAATGCTTTGGGAGTTACAGTTCCCCTGGGGATAGCAGGGAATAGTTTATGGTAATGTGTTAAGCATTTCATCACTGCTTGGATGATACCTTTTTAAAGTAATTGTGAAAAAGTAATGCTATTAAAGAATAAATTTCTTTTCTTAGGATCTTGATAAAGTAGAAGTTTGGATTTTGAGTGCCTGACTATCAACGTATTTGCATTTTGAGAAAGAGTAAAAGGGATTAGAAGCTAAAAATGGTTATTTTAATGTGTCTTAATGCTACATTGACTTTCACTTTGCAGACATCATCATTTGATTGCACACCATCTCCCAGCAAGACTCCTGTAGAAAATCCACTAAATATAATGTTGAACATTGTTAAACAAGAAACACAAGAGTCCTGTGACTCGCCTAAAGTCAAAGAAGAACCTGATGACACCCCTACTGCCTGTGCAGAAGAGAGCACACCTGCATCTACAGATATTAAAACAGAACCTGATGAGTCTGTTTAAATAAACTGAGGTATGAATTTTTTTTTACAGAAGAGCTGCTGTGTTAACTCTGGAAGGCAAATACTTTTTATATGAAATAAAAATGTTCAACTGAGGCAGGGCCTCAACTACTGTTTGGTTAATAAATACATTTTTGTATTTGAATTTCTTACTGCCTGCACAGTTTCAGGTGTCATTGTGTGAAAGTTCTGTAGATGCGTGAAAATTTAATGGAATGAAATGGTATATGTAAAAATGTACAATTTTCACTTGTGGAAATGTAAATTATAAATAAAAGATATTTTTGCTATATATGGAGTGTAATGTTTATGCACACCATCAAATGAAGACAGTGTTTCTGTACTTTTTTCAGTTTAAATGGAATTAAAAAGAACTTTTGCTCAATAAGATTCAGAAAAATGAAAGCAAATAACTTCCTTCAGTTATCCCATAGGTGGGCTATCAAGGGAAGCAGTGCAGGAACTTCTCAGACAGACAACCCTAGATTTCTTTTCTTTTTAAACTTATTTGAACAAACTTACATATCCAGATATTTAAAAAACAAACAAACAAACAAACCCCAAAAAAACCCAAAAACAAAACAAAACAAAACAAACCCAAAAGACAGTTCTGGGTAGAAGGGGAAAATTTAACAAACCAACTGGAGTGCTTGATTGTGAACACAAGTGCCAACAAACAATTAACAAACCAGGATGCCTGGTAGTTAAGACATTTTTAGTGATTTTTTTTTTTCCATTAGTCAAACACATAAGAATTTAATACAGCTGAACAAACTTTTCTTTACGTTACGGGGGGAATGAATGTAAGAATGCTCATTTGAAACATGGTTAACATTTTTTTTTGTTGCTTATGACTGGACATAGATGGTAAACCAGATATCCTGAGATGTTAATATTTCTTAAATGTAATAAATAAAATTAAGCATATATTTGAGTGTGAGTCTCTTCCTTTCAGTAATGGGTTTGTGTGGCTGGCATGTTTGTGGGATTGGAAATAAATAATGCAATTGTGTGTCTTAGCACAATATGCATTTAATKTTTTATTCACTCTGCCGTGTGTATAGTGCATATTTTTAAAGCTGCTGGGAGCAAGACATAAGCACTAAAAGTCAAAGAGCAATGTCACAGTCCTAGTGTATTATTCTTGCAGTGAGGATACTTGGGAGATCAGAATTCGCCCTTAGTGTATGATACAAGTAGAAATAAACAGCGGTGAAGCTGATTTTGCTGTTCGCTGCAACACTTCTCATCTTCACAACCAGGCTTCAAGCAGTTTTTATAGATGTGAATAATTCCTTGACTCTCATGTTAAGGTCGTAGCTATAGTTGTGAACATGCCCTGTTCTAGATGTCAACCTTAAAAATATCTTTCAATTAGAGAAAGTCCAGAGGAACAAAAATAGTTAAGACTGATGAGGGATAAGGCAGCCCATGGTGGGGTGTGTGGCTGCAGGCTGTGCTGCAGGGAGTTACTCTGTTACTTGGTGCAACTTCTTCCTGGAACACGGATGTAGGTTTGGCCCAATTGACGCTTTGTGTACTGAAATACTGTAAACTTCTGAATCATACAAATTGAAATTCAGAGGGGACTGAGCAGAGATGTGATGTCTTTAAATATGTAGAAGGCTGTTAGAAAAAGGGAACAAATTGCTCTCCCTAGTAGGGATAGAACAAAAAGAGATGCATAAGTTGCAACAAGAGGATTTAGGGCAACTTTCTAATGACAAGGATAGTGAAGCTCTAAATGGACCTTACTTGGTCCATGTAATTATCAGTGCACACCTGCAAGTCTGATTGGGAAGGGTTCATCCTGCCTGGAGCAGGACTCTGGAAATGCAGGGTGCTTCTTTTCACCCCATCAAAGGAACCCGGCATCCCTCCAGGGCACCCGCTGGTTTTGCCTAAGGGGGGTGAGGAGCAGGACTATGTAACTGCAGGGAAAAAACCACCCCCCTTGTACCCTGTGAACATCTTAGTGCAGAGAAAGGAGGTAAAACATACACAAATCGTGACTGGAGTCGGATTATCCCGCGGAGAGAGCATAAACAGGTTAAATACCTGTTGGTCAATACATCACTGATGGTTTCAGAGATGAGATACTGATTTGCTACACTTCTCCCTGGGGAATGCCATGAAGACACTAGCCCAGGGCAGCCAAAAAGGTGCCAAAAAGCACCACCCGGCAATGCAAGTTCCCTCGTGCCATCCTTTCCCTGCTGTCCTACCCCTCACGCGCTACAGCCATCCACAGGCAACGGTATGGCTGCTCATACGGATGAACCCGACCTCCAAATACGCCGCGCAGTCCTCCCTCCCCGAGGGAGAGCGGACCCCGCCGCCCCGGCCCCGCGCTCTCCCCTCGCCCACCGAGGCGCCACGGCCGCCCCTCGCCCCCGCCCCCGGCGAGCACACGCCGCCTCTCCCGCCCTGCCCGCCATTTTCCTCCCGCCACCGCCTCCCCGTGGGGAGGGCGAGCCCGGGGGAAGCGCACACTGTGCCCATAGCAACCCCTCTGCGGCGTCGGGCGCAGGGAGGAGGAGGAGGGCGCGGCGAGTGAGGCAGGCTCCCGGCGAGAGTGGCGGGCTCCCGGCCGCTTCTGCTGTGAGGGGCCGCCATGCCAACGGCCGCCGCCGCGCCGCCTCCCCTTCCGGCCGGTGAGACTGGTTCGCCCGCGGTCCTTCTTCCCCCTTTCCTTCCCTGAGGGCTGGAGATAGCCCTGGCTGCCCCCCGAGCACCGCCGTGGCGGCAGCGGGCGGTAGCTGCGCCCCCACAGCGGCGCCTCTCCCGCCTGGGCCGTGAGGGGACAGCCCCGCGGGGCGGCGGCGCCATGGCGCGGGCCGGGCCGGGGCCCACCCGCGGCCGCGCTCCCTCGGCTCTGGCACTCCTGATTTATTGTGCCCGAAATCCCCAGTCTTTGACGTGGGGCTCCGCCGGGACCCCCACAAAATACCGAGATTGCTCAATGTTCGCCAGACGTGGGGAAAGGCGGCCTAACGGCGGCAGTCACCTCCAGCGTTAGCCGGCCGGGCCCGCGCTTCCCAGGCTGGTGGTGTTACCCCCGCACGGGGCCCGGTAGCTTGGCCTTCACCTGCAGCGTGACTTGGCTGGGGCTGGCAGCCTCCCCTCGTCCCCCGGAGCTGCTGCCAAGGCAGGCTGCATTGGATTGTTTTTGAGTGTAACACAAACATTGGAAAACCTAAAATTGTCTCTTTCCCCTATTCTAAGCCATATTCTTCTTCACCTAATTTCTTTAATTTAATTTGGGCAGGTACTCATCTCAAAATGCTTATTTAATTCTTTTTACAAAGGAGTTTTCTCTTAGAATGTCCAGTGACCATTTGACAACAGTTTTGATGAAAAGTTGCACTAAAATTACGGAACCTGTCCTTCACTTTCAAAATCAACGTATTTTTTACAGAATTCATGTTAACAGCTGTTTACTGAACTTCAGTTCCAGGGCAGGTGCCTTTGGCATGTTCATGGTGGCCTGCGCCAAGAAGCCATGCAGCAGCACTTGGCATCGATCTCCGTACAGTTGTAGGTCTCCAGAGGGAGAAGGGAGACAAAATTCACTCTGCTGGTCGGCCTTGTCATTTGCTTTTCTTCTGGATAAAAAAAAAAATATGGATTACCTTGAACTTGCTGCACTGGAACATTGTGTTAAACACGTTAGTACTTTGGCAAGTAGTGTAATTGGCCAGATCTTCCTCTGATGTAAGTCTGTATAATTGCACTGAAGTCTGTAACCCTCACTTGGCATAATGAGAAATGGCTCCCTTGTGGGAAAATTATGTCCTGGTGATATTGTCTCTTTAAAAAAAAAAAAAAACTCAAACCACAAAACGTACTTAAATATTCTTTGGAAACATGAACTAGATGACCTCCTGAGGTCCCTTCCAGCCTTAATTATTCTGTGTTTCTATGCTGCTGCTGTTTGTTCATACAGTATTTTGCAGGATGGAGTCCCGGTTCCTAACTGAAGCCGCATTGTGCAGGGCAGTGATACAGCCTGCTGAGCTGGGGGTGGTGGAAGTGGAGTGATACACAGCTACAAGATCAAGTGGTGTGTTACAGCATAGGGTGTGTTACTGTCAGCCTGGTTTATTGAAACAGCTTCAGCCCTCTTTTCCTCTCTGTGGCAACCCCAAATCTGCCTAAGCACTACTATCACACTACAGATTACATGAAAATAGGCACTGGTAAACTGTGAAGGCTGTTTTTCGTCGTATTTATTGCTTTTTTTACACATATCACAAAGATTTTCATGCAACCTCTGATTTATATTCTTTAATATTTTTTATCTCAAATTGTGTAACAATTTTAACTACTACCACCATTTCTTCTCCACAGGCGGAGAAGCTGAGGCACTAATACCTTAAGACCTACATTTTCATGCTTGCCTGACTTGCAAAACAGCAGCCCACCTCTTGAAGTCTTCTCCTAACAGCGTGAAATCTGATGAAACAGTGTTAGTGCATTTTGGTACTGGAATGATGACTACCCTAGAAGGTGATTACTAATTGTTTTAGGTTCCTCTTATGCTTGACTATCTGAAGTTAGCCCCCTCAGCCATTAGATCTACTTACATCACTTATTTCTGTTTACAAGTTTTGGCAAGGTATCAAGATGTTGCAAGGGGGTTTGGATATGTAACTCCCATTGTTTCCAGTCACATAGTTAATCAGTGGAAAGGCCTGAAGGAGAACATAGGTTATTTGATCCCATGGCCTGGCGATGGATTTTTTTTTTTTTGGACCCCACTGCTTCTACATGTAGAGTTTGATTCTGTGCCACTGAAGTCAATGAAAATGTTATTGACTTTGGTGGGAGCAAAATACCAGGCTGCTAACAGTTAGCTGTGACAGAGCAATGCCATAGTTCTAGCAAGAGAGCAATGCAGGATTGCTAACATGATGTATAAAGAACTGTTTTTCTACAGCAGCTTTAATCTTGACATCGGCTTGTTCTGAAGCTGATCCGTGTAGCTCAGTCAAGAGCAGTTACATGGTATGCTCACTTGGTGAAGGCTCTGGTGCCCTCCAATGTGGTATGCAGTGCTATGCCAAGTCCTTAGGCGGCAGCAGCAGGCACATGGCCATGTGGAGCACCTGGGAAGTGATGGCTGAGAGCTTGCTTGCCCAAGCGTGAAGCCTCCCTGGTGTCGTACTTGAAAATGTGATTAATGAAAGAGTTTGTGATGCCTGCAGTTTCAGAAGAGAGCCAGTGTTGGGGTGGACCTGCTCCAACATTTGCCTACATAGATGGAGTAGCTCTGCTTCCTACTCTTGCTGTGCTTCTCGTCATCTTTCTTCTGGGCCCTTTTCTGGGGCTGGAGGGGGCATGGCTGTCTCAGGTTTTTGCATATTGCTCTGTTTCTGACAAACAGAAGAAGTGACTTAGGATTCCTGCTGATACAAATCTCAATCTCATAGGTTAGTCCAAACATTTTGGTTGGTTCCTGTGAAGCTGATACCCTGATGTTTCTTTGATTCGTCACTTATTTCCTCTCTCTTAAATGTTGCTGAACTGACTAATACCCTTTTATTATTCTTCACTAGCTGTCAAGAAGAAGCAAAATTATACTAGTGTACATGAGGCAGTGAAAGCTGGTGATGTAGAACAGCTTGCATCAATGATAAAAAGCGGAGCCAGTATTAATGAGGTGGATTTAGTCCACAAATTCACACCGTTGCACTGTGCTGCACACTCTGGAAGTCTGGAGGTAAAACATTATGTTAGTGTTCAGACACAGCAAGGTTTTTATAGGTTAATGTTTTCCTTCTTTGGGAGAGGCTGGGCACAAAATTGCTAGCTTTGATCAAGCTAAATCAATAATCTCTGCCTGTTTTTCTCATTAAATATATTCACCAAGAGCAGATGTACAGGATTTTAGGTTTTCATTTTGCCTTTCTGAAGCCCCAGGCAGTTTATATAGTCAACGTTGCCAGATTTTACAGAATCGATGATTTTCTTACTCTGAGCGAAGTGTGCCCTGTGGTCTCCCTTCCAGACTCATGACCTTCTTTTGTCCCTATCTTACTTTTCCCTTCTCTTGGGACACCTAGAAAATCCTGTAAGATGTGTAAAATGTTCTGCAAGTGATTGAAATGGGTGAGAAGTGACATGAAAACATGTTCATTCTGTTTACCAGTGTCCTGTCCCATGCCTCATTCTCTGTAGAAATAGTCCTAATATATTTTACTTTAATAAATAAAACCATTGAATACTGATGGAGAAATCAGCAGGTGCTTGCATGAATGTTTTGAACTTCCAGGAGGACTGAGGTGCTGTGTTCAGCACAACATTCACCTTCTTGTTGCAGCCTCCCTGTACAATCTTTATAGCAATCTAACCTTGAAGCAACAAGGCCATGAATAACCATATAAAAATTCATGTCCCAAAGGAAAGAATGTAAAGTTCTTGCTAAACTCAAGAAATAATTGCAGTGCTGTTACTGGAATGTGCAGAAACTGTCAAGAAAATGCTGATCATCATGTTGTCAACCCTAAAAACAGATTGCTTACCCAGTCTTCTCTGCCTCTATAAATTCTGCCATTTTTCATTTGACTCTCCTACTTTGCAATCAATGTATTAGACTTTATTGAGTTATCTGTCATCTATTTGTCGCTAAGCTCCTTCGTGGAAACAGTGGAGGAGCCAGAGCTGTAGGCTGGCCTAAAAGAAGATAACAAATCATAATAATATATAATAAAAAGTTTTAACTGGTCCTCCAGCTGGTTTTGGATAGTCCATAAAGCTTTCCATTGCAAGCAATAATATCTGCTGGAAAAAGGTGAATAAGCAAAACGTAAGCTGTGGAAGGATGAGAAGAGAGATGGGATTGCGTACACCTAAGGAGCCTAATAAATTAAATGAGGCTTTAAATTTTGTTCATGGTAATTTTCCTGCCAGTAATTTTAGCTGGAATTCAAGTGAGCATGTTTGCATTGTTTTTTCCAATGCTTTTACCTCATGCCATGTGAATACTCTCACACATTACATTTTAAATCTGGTAGAGTAAAATTAAGAAGCCATAGTGTAAAATCAATGCTAGGGTCTGAATTAGTAGGTTATTTGCACTTTTTGTACTCTTCGGTGAAACCTGGAAAGTATAACTTACCTGTAACTTTCTAATGCACCAGTATCTGGTTAAGGCATGCTCTGGGGTGTCATATTTCCGTAATGAAGTATTCCGATACTGTTTTGCAATGTAGCATCGACTGATAAATTATAGTTAAAATGTGCCTCAGATACATGATAAGAATAGTTAAATAAAAAACTTTGGTTTTGGTTGAGCAGTGCCTTCACTGGTTGCTCTGGCATGGAGCTGATACAACACATGTAACTGTCGGAGGCTGGACAGCAGCTCACCTTGCGGCTATCCGAGGTCAGGATGCTTGCATGCAGGTACGTATAAACTCTCAAGCAAAAGTAAGTAGGGCAGACCTTCAGTTTGGACAAGTTCATTATGAAGATCAGCTGAGAGAGCTCCAAGCGGAGCTACGAATATCTCATCCTGATGTCTTTACGCCTGGAATCGAGTCACTCTTGTTAAAACCAGTGCACTCATTTGCGCTATCTGTGCAAACAGATTTATTTTGTGTAGTGTCGTTGCCTTGAGGTCAGCCCAGAGTTATCCTGCTGATCATCTCAAGTCATCCTGCTAGGCGATGTTTGCTTTTTCAGCTTGTGAACTGAACTTCTCCTTTGCATTTCTTTTAGGCTTTGTTAATAAATGGAGCAAATGCAGAAGCTCGAGATGATCGTGGGTGCACTCCGTCCCACTTAGCTGCAGCCCATGGGCAGTCTTACACCTTACAAACCATACTGCGAAGTGGAGTGGTGAGAGACTTTTACCTGCTGTTCCCTAGCGCAGAGCCAAAGTCTGATATCTTTTTCCAGACAAAACTCTCCCTAGATTAAACTGAGATTTAGGACTGTAGGTTAATTACTGTTGGTATGTTCTTGTTGGTGAATTTATTTTTAGGTTAAGTTCCCATTTTTTTTATTGTAAGATACATTAGGGAAATGATCCAAAAATCTAGAGAGAATCAATAATGTGAGTAGACCACATTCCACTGAGGATGTCATTAAATGAAGGTCAGGTGCTGTGGTGGTTGTGATTTTTTGCAATTGTACAAATCTTCTACAGTAAAGGAGACATAAACTTAAAAAAAAAATCCAGATGCATATTTAAGGAATAATGACCAATGCAGTGATAGAAGTATGTCTAAAAATGCACCTTTTATAAATAAATAAATAAATAAATAAATTTTTAAATAAAAAATAAAACCAAGAACCTGTGAAAAGTACCTATCTTGGAATGGGAACTGCATACATGGCATGAACTTTGAAAAAAGCTATTTGATTTGATTTCAATAATTTAACACAATGAACAGCTGATTCCTATTTATAAAATTTGCCTTGTGTCTAAGATTCATAAATGTACGAATTAACCTGCTGCTTTCATTTTAGAATGTAAATGTTTCAGACAGGAATGATTGGAAGCCTGTTCATTATGCTGCTTTTCATGGTCGCTTGGGGTGTTTGCAGCTTCTTGTTAGATGGGGAGCGTGTATAGATGATGTGGATAACAATGGAAACCTTCCAGGTATATCAGGATAAATCATACGTTTTTTTTAACCTTTGGTTTACAGTTGTTGTGTGATATGATAATTGTAGCAAATTATAAGTAATGCACACCAGCAGCATTTGCTATTTGATTCCATGCAATCAACATAGTTACTCCATTTTTATAATGATGGGGGAATTTATAAAATCCAACATATTTATCTGTCGGTGACAGTATCCTATTCATCTCCTGCTGCTGCTGGCAAGGATCAGAGCTCGTGGGTGCTGGAACAGGGAGCAGGCTGAGCCTTGTTGAGAGCGTTGTGTAGGTGGGCAGCATCTCATATGCATGTGATGGAGCGCACGTGCCAATGGAGGTCACAGGAGGAGAGGTGGAGCAGGAGGCAGTTTCAGCTGCTGTATGCTCCTTTTTGAATTTGTGCCAGGCTTTAATGGCTGTGCCAGTGTGATCAGATTCTGGCACGTTCATATGCAGGTTTTTGAATCCCACTTTTTCTTAACTGAATTGGTAAAATCCTTGTTCTCATTTACCTGTGATTTCTTCATCTTGATTTCTGGAATACTGGTATTCTGTATTATCTGTAATCAGTACTCTTTTCATAATCATGAGCGTAGTTGCTTTAGCACAAAAAATGGGCAGTGTTTACTCCTTGCTCTTCGTAGTTTCTTCAGTGTCCCTCTGCCTACTGTGCCACTGCCTCAATATCCTCTGTAAGTTGAATGGTATTGTTCATACCCTGTGTTCTCATTACATCCTTTCCCTTTTAGCATTTTCCTTCCTATGGTTTGTCACATTATTTGTTCCAAATAGCATATTTTTTTCTCTATAACTTGTTTAGAGTTATCTTTTTAAATCCCTTCTTAAAATCTTTTACCCTCTGTTAAGCACCACTTAGCTAGTAAACTGGTATCTATGGTCTGTTTTGCAAACCTGGGTCTTGTTAAAGGATGTGAGGCTCTTGCGTCCCAGCAGGACATCTGCTGTATTAGCAATAAGGAGTCATGATGTTAGACACCCTGGTGACAGCGTAGAAGGTAGCTTTATTTGCATTTGGGAACGTTTCCCTGATAACAGACTTTTATGGAGAGGTGGCAAATGCCAGCACAGTTCTACTTAAATGCTCTGTATATACTGGTTAGTAGAAAATTGTTTTTGTTGTTATTTTGACATCTACAGAAGCTTGACCCTCCAGCCTTTGTTCCGTTTCATTTGATCATATTATCATCCAAAGGAAAGAAAATGCTTTGGAACATTGCTAGTAAAAGATTAATAAAGTGGTGTGATGTACAGACCAGCTTTTCCTCAGCTTCTGAAACAGCAAAGTGAACTTAAATCATCTTTACATGTTTCAGCTTCAAGATTAGCTGGACAGTGCTATAATTTTTCCTAACAGTATACTGAAAGACATTTACTGAGGTTGCGATGCCATACACCTAAAACTTGGCTGTACCTTTTGCGTGTGTGTGTGTTATAGTAGAGGCTTTAATTACCTATAGCATGCTAATTTTGGGGAAGAACTGTGGCTCATTCAGTGTACAGAATGGGCTGTGCTCATTAATTCAACATTTTGTTTTCTCTCTCTATTTGGTTTTTGGCCATATCCATGTTTCATTTATTGCTTGCTAGTTAAACCTGTTCTAAATATAATATTAATTTAATCTTAGCACAACACCTGAATTTTTCACAGACACTGTTTTTTCACTTGCCACTTTGAGAAGAGCAAATAGTGTTAGCCTGATTTTATAAAAGGCGAGGTGAAACACAGGGAAGTTGGGATACCAACACCAACTACCCACTGCCTATTTGTGATGCCTGGACAAGGTTTTTCAAAGTTCTCAGCATTAAGCTGCATATTTTGTGTTAGCATCACAGTATTCTCTGGCTTTAGTCTCAGCTGCAAGTGCTCAGCATGCCTGAGGCTCATATGGCACAGTTATATGTTGGGCACTAGCTACTAAGAAACACGCAGGTTAAGAGCCACCTATGAAAACTTCCTTTATGTGTCTTCCACAGCATCCCACTGAAACTGTGCAGAAAGACATGGACAGAATACAACTCTTTAATCTATTTTTCCCTTGCCATCTTTGCAGAGAATGTTGAGCTTTTCTGACCGCTTTCTGCACAGGACAGACACCTGACAAAAAAAAAAGTTTCATCCCAAAAGGTGAAGTTTTATCCCTGAGATTTTAGGTATCTGAAAGTGGATTCATAAGGGTTGAGTCAGTTTTTCACCAGCTGACTAGTAATCAATACTGACTTTTAAGAAGGTACCTCTTCTTTTCACTTCTCCCTAACTATCTCACTGAATAAAATTAAGACAATGGGAAAAACTGCCCTGATTTCAGTGAAGCTCAGATTTTGTTGTGTTAAATTTTAGCAATCATCTGTACCTAAGTATTGTCATCTTGCCATAAAACCAATATCCATCACCTTTTAGAGCAATTATGCTCTGGAAGGCTGTGGATGGTTTGCAGTAGAGAACTTGCATGTGCCAAAAATTAACTTAAGTGACATGGGTTTTTTTGGTTCTGGGTACATTATTAACTATGAAGATAATGAGATTCTTACCTGGAGACAAACTAATCCTTTTGCCTGTAGAACATCAGCCAACTTTTACAGAGCATTTTCATGGAGTGATAACACATAATAAGCATTTATTTGGCATCTTCTTCCCATTGATGGGACTAGAGAATACTAATAATTTAAAAATAATGAACATGTGTTTTGTACCTCTTACTTTGTTATAGGCCCAGCATTCTAGTAGTATTAAATAACTAAACCTCAGCATAGCCTAAAGGACAGGGGAGGAAACACTTGACCCCCACAGGGAAGCAGTCGCTGCCATGGTGAGGTGGAGCAGCTCCTGCACACAGCAACTGTCTACAACAGTTGAAGGAAAGAAATGTACGACAGAAGTACTGTGAATAGAAGCCTCTGTCATGGGATGTACCTTCAAATACTTTACCCAGTAAAGTGAATGTCACTGTCCTCATTTTATAGGTGGGGTAACTGAGATGCAGAGGTGTGACAAAACTTGTTTGTGGTGGCACAGTAGAGGTGGGACTAAAGCAGAAATGGCCTCAACTCCTAATCAAGGACACCCCTTGCTGGCCCTCTGTAATGAGTATCCCTAGGACAGCAAAGTCAGACAGCTGCCGAGGAGTGAGATTTGTGTTCATGGGGAAGGTGAGACCCCAGTGACACACTCTCCTAGCTAGTGCTCAAAGGTCTCTCGGCAGTGTTGTGTTCTCTCCTGCAATCAGCTCTGCCTGGGAATCTTCTTTGCAGATCCTATCCTTGACTCTTTCACCTCCTTTGCATAGAGCTGAACTCTGTCCTGGATAGGAGCTGAGCATTCCCTATCCAACTGAGGCTGCTCCCACTTGTTGTGCCATGTTGGATGGCTCAAGTGCTGGTAGATGAGCTAGATCTAACTAGTGGTGAGAACACTACGCTCTTGGTGGGCAGCAGTGCTCTGCTCCAACATACTTTGTTTCACCTTGTTCTATAGCTCATCTGGCAGCAATGGAAGGACACTTGCATTGCTTTAAGTTCTTGGTCAGTAAAATGGCCAGTGTGACGCACACACTGAAAGCTAGGAATGACCAAGGAGAGACTCCAAGGGACTTGGCTGAACGGTTCTATAAAGATAATATTCTGCAATATATTGACAGTGTGGAAATAGAGGAGGAGCATCCAGAGACACAGGAAGGTGAGTATGGATCAAGATACTGTTAAAATAGGCATTGTAATTCTATAGAAATGCTTGATCCTGAAAACTTGTATGAGCAGAAGTATAACATTTAAATTACCAATGTGAGGAAGAGCTGTTCCTTTCAATACTTACTACATTTACTGATAGCTAAGACTGGGATACTCAATGTGATTTTATAAATGTCTTGGGTTTACCCATTATTGAAATAAAACATGTCACCCTATGTTGCACTATGAATACCAAGTTATCCATGTTCTTAGACTCCAGTAGGCATCCAGACGAGCTGTATAATTTTCATGAGTTTTCAGATTTGCCTGCTCAGAATCCCTTACTTGCATTGAATAGCAACTTAGCCTGGAAATATCCCACTGAAATTAAGGTTACTTGCTAACCAGCAATACTACTGCAGTCAGAACAGCCAAAGGATGCAAGTGTGGCAAGGTCTGTAAGGACAGCCTTCAGCAGAGCAAGGATATGAGAACTGCACCTTCACCTCTCTACTTTTTCCAGGCACTTACTGTCCTTATCTGCTAGTCTTTTGTCATTATAGTTATATGTATATACATCAGTACTCCCTGTCTATAAAAAATAACTAGAAATACAATTTTGTATGGGTAGTTTTTAAGCAAGAAGTAAAATAGTTTATATATTTGGTTAGACTATGAAATTCAAAATAGACAAATGACTCCAGTTGCCACCAGTAATACAACATCAACCGTAAAGCAAAGGTATACTTGTTATATGAGGTTTATGAAATCAATCTCTTAACTGTATAAGATGCCTGTAGCCATAACCAACACATGTTTAATCAAGTCTATGATGAACAGTGCTAGTTATGCAGCTGCATTTTAACTGATTAAGGGTGCATTAACCTGGCTAACTACAGCTATGAAGTGCCCATGCATAAGTTGCTATGAGAGAGGCAAGCAGTGAGAGACAAATATGAGCATGTTTAGTGGATTTACTGGCATCTGTTTGGAAACATGTGCATTTCATTTTCAGTTTTAGCTTTCCCAGCCCATGGCGCTGCTTTCAAAGGGGACTTGTTAGTGCTCAGAAGATTAGTGAGAAGTGGAGTAATCAATATTAATGAGCGGGATGATAAGGGATCCACTCTCATGCACAAAGGTCAGTAATTATGATCTGTGTTTCAGCTTGTTACTGTTTGTTGCTGACTTGTTTACTTAGTTTTTCAAGTGGCTGCTCATCAGATAAACTTCATGAAAAACAGCATCTCATTTCCTGAGGGCTCGAAAGGGCAACCCTGAAAAACATATTTTGTGATGTATGTGTGTGCAGGTGTCACTTTAAAAACAAAATAAACAAGCTGAAGTCAAGAAAGAAGAGTTTATATTAAGAGAAAACAACATCTAAACTGAAAACTAAATAGTTTTTTTTTATCGGGCGAGATGTGACTTTTAGAGACATTGGCTAGCAACATATAAGAATCATCTGTATTGTGGCCTGGGCCTTTATTTACTGACATATCAGTACTGTGGAGATGTGTTGTAAAAACCACAACAAAGGCATTCAGTAGCATGCTGTGAAGGAAGGTAAACTTCTGGTATCTAACACCTTGACATATAGTGGAGTGCTAGCATTACAGAAAAACGGTCCTTTTGTGTTTGAGGGTTTCATAGTAATGTCTGAAAGAATAGGAGAGGAAAGAAAGAGGGAGGTATTCTTGTAATATGCTTTTAACACTATATTTCCCACATTTCTTTTTGAATAGATATAAATGGTAGAATTTTTAAAAACATAGTTAAAGTTCTCATTATGAAAATTGGTATGTATTGATTTTAAAAGTGTTTTCTACATTCTTTCCCACCCTCTTTTCTTGGAATGGTGCTAACCTACAATTGTTTCATCCCCAATCTTTACATGCAATGTTGGTGTTATGGGGAAATACTATGTCTGATTGTAATTCCATTTCCTTATCTCAGTAAGAAAACAAATACGGCAAACACCCAAAGGGGGTGCTGTCAAGAAATTGATTTATTCTTCTGTGAGGAAAACAGCTTACAGGTTTCAGCTAAACATGCCAAATACCATCTTCCATACGTGAGACATCATTCCTGGCACCACGTGGTATGAGCAGTAGCCATGCCAGATCATATGACTAGGCAAAGCTGTTGTGTTAGGCTGCAGCTGAGAAATGTTGCCTTGAGTGTCTGGCCCAAGAAATGATGTACCTATAGCTCCAGCACAAAGCCCTGGCTTCTCTCCTTCTCCATGAGACAGCACCACACACCACGGATTGGGGCAACCAGCTGTGTCTGATGTATGGGAGCCCAGAGTTGGAGAGAGGTGACACTGCTTTGCTGCAAATCTATGACATATAGGCCTTACTGCAAGAGAGTGCGAGGCAGCATTATTTGTGTGTCTCATGCTCAGCGCATGAGACCGGGCAAGTTTAGTTTAACTCATATCCAGGAAGAGTTGCCAGTAAATTCTGAAACTAGAAAGAGGCACAAAACCACATTGCATGATCTTCCCCAAAACTGCATGTACCCACGTGACTTGAACATCTTGAAATATAGGCTTCTGTTGAAATAGTATCTCCCCTCTGGTGTGTTAGTGAACCCAACCTCTGGTATGTCAACTAATGACAAGAGGGGGACATTTTAGGTTTGAAACACTTCAGTTGTATGTAACTGACTTGTGTGCACCTTCCTTCCCTTAGCTGCTGGACAGGGGCATATCCATTGCTTACAGTGGTTGACTGAAATGGGAGCTGACTGTGACATTACAAATGATGCTGGAGAGACTCCAAAGGATATAGCCAAGAGGTAGCAGTACATATCCTGTAGCTCTGTCATTTATTTACTTACTATTTATATATCAATATCATGTCAGCTTTGTTGGAATTAATCCTGATTTTCAGTGATGGAACAAGAACAGATCAGGCCCATGAATTCCAGCTCTGAGTGATAAGCAAAGCTGTATTGTAGCTATAAAAGTTTTTAAATTTCAGTTAATTTAATTTAATTTTTTTTTTTAGCAAGGTCAGACATAAAAGATGAAAACTAGCTGATCTGCAAAAAGAAAGTTGTGAACCAGTATGCTCCAGCTGTACAAAGTAAATGAGAACTAGCGAAGGCCAGCTGATTTTTGCGTTAATAAAAATAATACAGTTTCTGATGAGATTCAATTAAGAAAACCTGCAAAGGAAAAGATACCTCTGATGTGGGAGTTATTGTCATAAGATTTCATTGAGGCAGAGCTCATGCCATCAGAATACTACAAAAAGCAGATTAGCTACTCATAGTTTGCGTACCACTGCTTCCTTTAATCCTGAAACCCCCTCCGATAAATGGGAACATGAAGAGTTTCAGAGAGTTTCTATCACGTGCAGGGAGCATGGCTGCATTTTTCCCGATGATGGGGATATTTCAGTGTAGGTTAACTGTTCTCTGTGCAGATTTGCCCAACTGGCAGCTGTGGAACTTTTGACACAAAGAACTGGAGACAGTAACTCTAGTGATGAAGAACTAGATGCAAACAACATAAAGTTTTTTGAAAGACATGGTGTGGAAGGGAGTACAGATAGCAAAGAAGATTTAACCCTGGATAAAGCAGAGAAAAGGAACGCACGCAGTAAGCACTGTCATTCCATCACTCCTTATTTGAAAAAGTTGGTCTCAAGACATTACGGTCCTAGTTGCACAGTTTCTGCCAACTGCTGTGACTTTTTTGTTGTAAGATGAGATAGTTGGCAGGATATCTGTACCACTGAGCATTCAGACAAATTGTGGAAAATTAGAAAGCATAGCAGAGGGCAATCGGAACATAATTGTTACGCTGTTTCAATCCATGTTGGTGAAACCATATTGGATTGCTACTTGTTTTTGAGATCTGTCTGCTGTGTGGGTGTCAGGTGTAGCTCAGTATTTGCTGAGCAGTGTGATTTCTGCTCTGTGTTTGTGAGACTATTTTCCAGACTATTGGATTTCAGCATGACTGTCTTCTCCATGCATTTTACCTACCTGGAGAACTCTGTCTTACAGTAAGAGCCTATCGCAAGATTCAGGAACTTCAGCAACTTCTAGAAATTGCCTACAGCAACTACAGACAGCTGGGAGGAATAACTGAAGAGGAGAAGAAGATGAAAAAAGAAGAAAGGGAAGTTGAGAAGTAAGGTTAACTTGCCCTGCTAATGTTTAGCTCTATGAGGCCCATTTTAAAGCTTTCTTTAAGTCTAACTTACACTTAAGTTGTTTTGGCCATTCTGTCCTTTCCACTTACCAACTTTAGCCAGGCCAAAAAGAAACGGAATTCAGCAATTTGTCTGACCATTTCTAGACTTCTACCACCAGGATCAGCCCCACAGCACATGGGGTCCACACTTCTTGTGCAAGATTATCTGTTCGGCCTTCAGGTTTTCCTGCAGCATATGTGCAGTAGGTCTGGTAAGTCCTGGCTGTTCTGTTTGCACTGAGGATGCCAAGTACATATATGCACTTCAATAAATCTGAAAAAAGGCATTAGTCTTAGCATGGCTTGGATGGAAGTGCATATACAGCAGAAATTATTCAATGACCAGGTACATTTCTGTGTCAAGGGCAATATATTTCTATGCTCAAGAAAGCATTAGCTCATATCCAGACCACAGAAAAAAGAAATCTCAGCAAACCTGCCCTTGCACGTGAAACACTTTTCATAATGTCTGTCTAATTCTCAGGGTCTCCATTAAATGAAAGGGTTCTGTTAGATTGGTCAGGTGATTGATGGTCAGACTGTCTAAGTTTCAAAGAAAAGCCCTTCTGTCTATCAAAGATTTAGAGCTTAAACAATAATGCAGCATCCAAAAGACAGCTCTGTCTTCACCTCTACCTGTCAAAGATTTGGCTACCCACTGTTCTCAGTCTCTGTAGATAACCACGTCCATTATGTGTTTGGGCCACCCCAAACCACTGGCTTTATTTGGTCACTGAGAGGAGACTGTATCCGGAGGGCTTGTACGCMGTCAAGAAGACAGCAGACTAACCAGTCTGTGTAGATCTGGAGCAGGTAATAGGTGTCACAGATGGAATTAAGTAGTTCGTTTCACAACCATGTATGAGCCAAGAAACTGAGGTCAGGATTTCTTTGGTTCCAGATCACCCTTTGACTCAGCCCAGGCTGAAAGTCCATCTTCCTTAACTTGCAATGTCTGCAACGTAGGTATCCTCATCCAAATTATTCACCTTGAACTCCTTTTTAGACTTCTTGGAGAGATGTAGGCACTTCCAGGGCATAATTAGACATGTACTTCAGGATGAGATTCATCACTTCTAGGAGTGTCTCTCCTGGCTTTAAAGGAGGAGGGTGACCAGCTCAGATGTTGATGCCTACGTTGGAAGGTCAGAGCAATCTGTTTGCAATGATGGAAAAGTCACTGTTGACTAATGGCAGAAATTAGAGTTCATTTTGGATAGAGCAGCTACTCAAAAGCCAGCAGTGTCTATTAGAGGGCTCTGATAAGTCTCTTTAAGGAATTTTGCTTTCTGTGGCATGTGCGGCTGAACTAGAAAAATTGTGAAGATCTCTGAAGGGTGTCTCTCATCTGTGGAGGCCAGAGAGCATCCCTAGCTCCACACTGGCCTTTTGAAATGGAAATACCGCTTCTCAGCATACCTACCTACCCTTCTCAGGGTACCTACCTGTGGATAAATTCCAAGATGCTTGTATCACATGCCAGAAAACCTCATCATTTTAAAGTATTTAATGACAACACCATTTTGCTAGATGAAAAGCAGGAGTTGCCACTTGGGAAGGCTACTGCGGCAGATTTTGAAGATTCCTGCTTTAGTCCTTGTTTTCTGGCTGTAAGAGGCCTGTTGTGAACCACTGCACAGTGCTTTGACCAGGCTGCATTGCATGGAAAAAATTGCCACCATATGTGTGCCACACATTTTTAGAGCTGTGTCTCATTAATCTGAAGCGTGCAAGAAGTCAGCCTGTCCCCCCCGAGCACTGATTTCCCAGCATAACCACAGGCCATTCTTACAGTGTCAGTAAGGCAGATACAGCCTGGTAGGTTTGGGCTGCGTGAGTCAGGAATACTTCAGTCCGGGAAATGCAGTAGCTCTTGCTGAGAGCTCTCCTGCTGTGCTGTTTGAATCCACACGGCAGGCATCTCCCTTTTCCTTTTACCAATCATCCATCTTTGTAGCTGTGCTAATTCATCCTGATACAGAGGAGAGCCAGCTCAACTCCAGATGACTCAGTTGCTGAGGTCAATTGCTGTTATGATAAGAATATATGTGAATTATGTCTCAGCTAACCAGTTCCAGGAATGTCAATTAATTTATGAGCCGTTGCGGGCGTGACCGATGAGATCTTGTGCAACACTATATCAGCCAGTGCTTCAGTTTCCCATTAGTAAGAAGTGTCATGCAGGCTGTCATTTGAGTATTCCTCATCTGTGGCTAAGCCATCAATAGGAAGGATGTAGAGGCACCAGATGTAAACGAAAAAGCTGCCCCTGACCCCTCCAGAATCCCAGTTTTATGCTTTTGCTCTGTTTCATACTAACCTTTTTGCTCCTTGGGCACTTCTCCCTCTTCCGCAGCTGGAGATGGACCTGCGTTACAGCCTACCCAAGACCCTAGCGTCTGGCTCAGTGTGTGGGCAGACGTCTCCATCTCGTGGTCAGATTGCGCTGAGCACAGCTGACGGTGAAGAAGGAAAAACAGCTGTTTAGAGCTGTTACAAAGAGTCCTGAGCCAGGAGCACAATGTAGCTCACACCAGCACAGTTGGTGTGAGGAGTACTGCACTGCTTTCTGGTGTGATTAACCTGTTCCTTAGCAAAGGCACAGGACCACGTGGCGTAGCCAGGGCAGGTTTGGACGCACTTCATGCTCTGCTTGTCTCCTTTGGTTTTGGCAGGGCTGTGAGGGAGCTGGAGGCCCAGCTGGAGTATGAGCGAGTCAGGCGGGAGAAGCTGGAGAGCCAGCTGGATGACTACCGTGCTGAGATAAGCCGCCTTAGAGAGAGCCTGGAGAAAACCCGTGTCCCCCCTGCTCTCCCCCTGGTGAGTGCCACATGAACTCCCCCCATGTGTGGGACAGAGGCTACTGCCCGTTTCTTGTGCATGCTTGTTCTTAACAAAATTCCCAGGCATGGTGCTAGGAAATGCTGGAGTAAATGTGCTAGCAGCTTTTAGCTTGGGACACTGAAGTAAGCAGTAGCCTTTGTTGCATCCTGACAGTGTCTCTGCTGTGAAAGGAAATCAGTTCTCCTTGTACAACCGGCAGAGAAGCACCGATATTCTTCATCTTCACATTAACAAAAGGGAGTGGGCTGATCCCTGAGTACTTCCACGCTGCATATGCAGTGACTGACAGTTCATCTTGGCTGGTAGCTGGTATCTGAGAATGGACTGGTGCTCCAGGAGAGGTGTTGTCACCACCTAAAGGGTTACCTGGACTGCGGGTGTGTAGAGATCGCAACTGTGGGTTTGTAGGATTCCGTAACACACAAGGATGTGGAAGCTTTTATCCTCTAAATTTCTCTACTTTATTACAGATTACCACAAATACCACAAAATCACCACTAGCAAGTATACCTATGATTAATAAAGCGAATATAAATATATATATATATCAAGCTATTACAAAATACTATTAGCAATCAGTAATATAGTATCAATCAATAGTATGGTAGCAATCAACAGTAAAGCAACAATCAATAGTGTAGCAATAACCAAGTAGGTGTATACTGTTACAGGTTACTACAAACTTAGCATTAGAGAAGCAAACGTATCAACAATATAACAGCTGATATACTTATGATTGATTACCTATAAGGATAAATATCGGAATGAAGTGAATTAGACAGATTTCAGAAGGGGCCAAACCGTCCTAGAGGGGTGGACGAACTGATCCCAGAGGGGGACCCAACCATCCCCAAAAGAGAGGAGGACAAACTGAACCCCAAAAGTGGGCCCAGAGAGGGACCAAGAAAATAACAGAGTCTCACTTCAAAGATGATCCGCGTCACGGAGTCTGGAGTCAGCCAGAAGTCCCTGCTGAGAGTCCAAGATCTTGCAGAAAGTTTGTGCGGAGAATTCAGCCTGTTAGGAAAGGAAAAGTATGTGCAGCAGGGGAAGTTCTCAGAGAGAGAGGCTCGATTTTGGATTAAAAATGAAGCCCTTTTTATATCGTAGAGCCATAAGAGAGTGGAGGACACCACCACTGCAAGCAGCCAATAGATTCTATTTGTAATTTTCTACTTTTCACCTGCAACAGCCAATAGATGATGAGGTTTCTATTCTTTCAGACCATTTTTTATTTTTTCAGACTATTTTCCACCTTTTCAGACAGTAAGTTACTTTTACAGTCCCTTGTTTTTGTGCTTGTCGGTATCCCAGGATGCCTGTGGTTCTTAGGTACCACAGCTGTACTTCAAAGAGGCCAGCTGCACTTTTCAAGGATGTTTCTGGTACCCAGCCTCAGAGTTCCTAGGCTGACACATATTCTCCATCAGTATTTTTCAGCAGACAGTTTCTTCTGTTCAGTAATTTTCCCCTTCTAACCAGGCTGCCTTTCTGGCTGCTCACATCAGGTATCAACGTGATGTGTCAACCCCTCACCCATGGTCTGTAGCAATTGCAGCACATGGTATAGGATACTTCGTTTGCTTCAGAACTGGTTTGGTTTCCTCCCTTTTACACCAGACTGGGAAGTGAGTTGGTGGAGTACGGTAGTACAGTACTGTATTGCTGTGTGCAGTGGCTGATTTCAGTGAGTGTTCTTGTGTGTTGTCTGCTGTCATCTTAATTATCAAGCCCAGTGACAGCAAAGAAGATTCAGATATGAACTATCGATTGGCTTAGCAGGCTAAGACAGAAAAACTGTAGCTATATTTAAAATCAAATCTTGAGGATAGATCAGAAGTTCACATACTAACTTTGGGGACAAGAGAGCTTGCATTTCAGACCTTTCCCTACTACATAACTCCCACAAACTGATGTGACAGTCAAGACCCTGTGTTTCAGATCTTTGCCATCCATTCAATCAGCAGCCTTGGGTGAGGCATCTAAATTCTTCCTGCTATGGGTTGTGGGAACTGGTGTGCAGTAACATTGCTGGTTCTTCCAAGCGTACAGCTAGCGGGAAAGGCTCATGGCCTTGCCAGCCTGGGCTGTTCATTGCTGTTCTTGGTGCTTCACTTCACTTAACTTCCTCGACTGTTGCACTGCCTTGAGTGTGTAACTGTTTGTATGGCCCTGCTATAACCAGGTGAGGACTCTAGTCACTGGCAATGTGGGTGACTTGGATTTAGCTCCTTCCTCTGCCTAGAGGAGCCCAGAAGACCCATCCCAGGGGGATGCTCTAACCAGCACGATGTCTGCTCTTCTGAGATGAAGCCATATTCATGCCCCTGCTTGCAGCTGTGCAGTGTGACCACTGTAATTCAATATTCATTGGTCCAGAGGGAGTGAGTGAGCGAAAACACCTTTATAAGCTGATTATTAGGGCAATCATGCAGGATCGGGGAGGTGGCCTGTGCTTCACATGAAACATTTAGATATTTCTTGGAGGCCAAATTGGGTTGCTGGATAAAAGGGGTAACGTTACTGCCTTCTTCAGCCAGGTTTGAATGAGGCCCAGGTGCTTGGAGTGTCCCGACTAGATAATGGTCCTTTTCTGAGCGTGATGGGGAAGAATGCTTGATGGATGCTCTGAGCAGGAAACAAGTATTCAGAGCTCAATTTTGTTACCATTTAAGCTGTGCATGGATTTGGCCATTGAAACATCTAGGGCATTTCAGGCCCCTTGAGAGCAGAGGTGATGCCACCCCTAGGCAGCTGGGAGCAGGAGCTGTGGACTGAGCTGTGCTGCACATCCTTGGAGAAGGACAGAGGAATTTCCATCCCAAGAATTGTAGTCCTGTTGCCATTGTCTGATCCCAGGCTAACAGAGCGTGGCTGCCCATGCAGCGTGGCCAGATGGCATTCGATTGCTGCAACTCAAAGCAGCAAGGCCTTCAGGTCGCTATGGTGCCTGTGTCATGCACTTGTGCAGGGTGCTGGCTTCACAGCTTACGTTCAAACGTGCCCATGTGTGCCTGAGCAACGCAATGTGGTCTGGCACAACCACATTGCACAGTTCTTTACATCTTCCTCTATCCCCCTTCCCCACTTTCTTCCTCCTGCCCTCTCTTGCAGCATTGTTTCTGAACCTTTCCTGCCTTCCTGTGCCTTTTTTCCCTTTCCTTTAGCCTGTGCCAGCTTTCCCTGCCACCATATACACACTGTGATGCTCCTACAGCTGTTTGCTTCCCACTGTGTCCTTGGGACTGGTCTTCTCCATGCTGGTGAGACTCTCGAGCCAGCCAGGTGCCTCCACCTTTGGAATAAAAGCCACTTTCTGCTTCCACAGCTCACTTCAAGACATTACCCATTCCACTCCCCTGGCAGGTTTAAAAAGGTAGGACAACTGTGACAGAGTGCCCCATTTCTAGGGTGGAAGAGTGGCTGTAGTCAGTTTTTTTATCAGCAGCAGTCTGAAAAAGTCCAGCTGGGCATTAGGTTAACTAGCTGCAATTGAAGACAACTTCCATTGAGGCAGGTTTGTTTTCAAAAACTTCTGCTACAACCAAGGGGCCTTCAAATCTTACCCTGCTGTGACTGTTACCCCATGCCCTGGGGCTAGACTCTGCCTTCAGCTTCAGTTTGAACATAATATTCTGTGGTTACTCAAAGCCATATATTTTTAAATCCTGTCTTATGAGGTAGCAGGTTTAAGTGATTGCTGTTTAATGCCTGCAATGTCCTTTGTTTCAGGAAGCTGAGACCATCTCCAAGTCTTGCAAAGAGAAAAAGAAAGTAAAGAAGAAACCAGCCTGCAGCCCCGGAGGAGTGTTTGTGAGACTGCGCTGAGGAATGAACCTCCGATGGGGGGCAGGCAGACCGAGGAGGTAGAATGGCAATATTCTAGACAATGCAATGCAAAGTGTTTGCATAGCCCAGCTCCACAGATGACTTGTGGTTCTCCGCATTTCACTGAAGTATTTTTTTCGTTCTCTGTTTTCGTTAGACAGAATCTAGTTCTCTGGGATAGAAAATACTCTTAAATCGCAGCAGCAGCATTTTTTATTAAGAAAAAAAAAAAAAAAAGGCAGAAAGACTTCTCTTCCTGTCCAGGTAGCAGTTTAGCAACAGCTTTGCATATTATAAGATGACATTTCAAGAGTTAACTGCAGCAATGTCATAGGCCCTCCTAGCTCTGAGAAAAGCATCCCCATCTATTAGTCTAGTTTGTACTGCTGCCTTAGGAGGAAAAAAAAAAACCACCTTACCTCCCAAAATAATCAGATAGGACCTTCAGTGTGGAACGAGAGTACAGTGTCTGGGAGAAGTACTTCTCAGCTGCAGACAGGTGCCAGGCCCCTTAATTTTCATCTTCAAGTCATTCCTAAATAAGCCAGGAAGCTCCTGCAGTGGTGGGCCTCCGAGTCTAACTCAGGGCTGAAGAGTTCACTAGGTAATGGGGCATGCTGTGGTTAGAGACGGCAATCCTGACCTCCCCTCCATGCCTAAAAAACATTTCATGACTTCACATATAAAGATATTTCTCTCATCTATGTGCTATTGTGAAATTCTTTTCCCTTTGGAACCCTCACCATGCGTATTTTGAGAGTTTTGATTTCAGTAAGAAATCCTTGCACTGTAAGGTTAATTTGCTAGTGCTTGAATCCTGATCTGCCCTCTCCTTAGTTACCAAAGGAAACTTAATCTCCAAGAATTTCAAAGGTACTGAAAAAAAATCAGTTTGTTCTTGTGTGCACAGACTGAGGGAGAGGCACACTGAGTAACAGCATAAGCCTTGTATCAGAGCTGAAGAGGAGAAATCCAGTCTCTAGAGCCCACTTCAGTGCGTAGGGGATGATGGTGGTGAGAAGCTGCAGTAGATGAGCTATTTCCTACATCACCGTTGGTGCTAAATTCTCACGTAGGAACGGTGCAAGAGATCAACCCGAGTCATTCCACGTCCAGAGAAGGGCAACGAAGCTGGTGAAGGGTCTGGAGAACAAGTCTTATAAGGAGCAGCTGAGGGAACTGGGACTGTTTAGTCTGGAGAAAAGGAGGCTCAGGGGAGACCTTATCGCTCTCTACAACTACCTGAAAGGAGGTTGTAGCGAGGTGGATGTCGGTCTCTTCTCCCAAGTAACAAGCAATAGGAYGAGAGGAAATGGCCTCAAGTTGCGCCAGGGGAGGTTTAGATTGGATATTAGGAAAAATGTCTTCACCGAAAGGGTCGTCAAGCATTGGAACAGGCTGCCCAGGGAAGTGGTGGAGTCACCATCCCTGGAGGTAGATGTGGTGCTTAGGGACATGGTTTAGTGGTGGACTTGGCAGTGCTAGGTTAATGGTTGGACTCAATGATGTTATGGGTCTTTTCTAACCTAAATTTTTCTATGATTCAGAGAACCTCAGAAATTGTTACAGCTTACATGAAGATGGATTTGTACACACAACAGTTACAACAGAGAAGTGGCTGCCAGACAAACACATAGACAACAGAAAAAGCAGCCTCAACTCCCAACATAATAGCACTGTGCCTGTTGTATCATAGCACTGTGCCTGTTAACAGTCTGGTGATCTATATTCAAGTCTCTCAGATAGTCAGATAGCAAATATCAGAAATTCCTTTTATTGTCTTAAATGAAGATGATAAATAATTTAATGCACAGAATATAAGAATTGGCAGGATACCACCAAGTTCAACTGTAAACGGAATAAAACTGCAATAAAAAAAATTGCTGCTAATCAGTACTAAATACTCTTTAGCCCATAAAGGGCCTACTCTTACTTAGAAGTTTAATCCAGGAAGATTTTTTTTCATTATTATTTTATTAAAAGAATCAAACCAAGCATATGCATTTGTACTCAACAAGGTGTAACTGCTTCAGTTTTGGAAGGCATCCACCTGCTATATCCCACAAGAGCTGTGAAGTCCTTGCAGAAGGTAGAGGGGTCATCACCAGAAGTTAGGGGAGTCAGTGTGTCCCACAGGATTACAGAACAGTCCAGAGGAGTGTGGAGATGGGAGGAGGATGACCACCATCACACAGGCACCACTGAGATGCTGAGTATTTCCATGTAACAAGCCAGATCCTATGCCCAGAAAATACGTGAGGGTTTACTAGAAATACTCTGCACTACTTGGAGGAGTTAAGAGCACTTATCTGCCCCAGGGCTGTACACAGTTGCTGAGAGCGGAGGCATTTCCCCTTGGAAAGACAGAGAGGTTCTCCCATTCTGTTGACCTCTGGGGTTACGGAAGTTGCAAGAGATACTAACAAAAAATAAACCTACGGAGACATTTTAGTTCTACATGAGATTTTAAATTTATGTAAACCAGTTTTCAAGAAAAACAAGGATTCTTTAGTAAAGGCCTTGGTGTGTGTGTTTATGTATAAATAAAAAAAACCAAAGGGCCAGGCTTCAATCTGTCAGAAAAGAGGAACAGACTGAAGGCAAAAATCCAGATCCTATATTTAAGATTAATTTACTTGGATCAGAGTAGATCTGTTGGAATCTGGCATTAGTATTGGGAATACTAACTTGGGAATAGTATTCTCATTTCAAGGGCATATCAAATGTTTAATATTTCCATTTTGAGAGGAKCTGAGAGTGAGAATGTTCCTTTGAGAATATTCCAAAAGAAAACAAAATTAAAACACAGTAGGAAACACTTTCTGATTTAGCATAAGAAGTCCTTTGAAATAAATACAATATTCAACAGGGGACAATGAAATACTACTATTTGCCTACTTCCCCCCAAATATTTTTGATCTTTACTGTTACATATTCAGAAAACATTTTTAGTGCACAGTAAGAATATCAAAACAAAGAAGTACCAAGGTTATCTACAGCGCAAACATGATCGTCTAACTGATGTTGCCTGGGTGGCCTTTTCTCCGTCTGTATTTGATGCAGTCATTCCATTTAGATCTATTTCCAGAACCTGTAAAATCCCAGTGCTATTGCTAAGCAAGTGAATACTGAAGCTGTTAAAAAACAAACAAAAAAAAGAAAGAATTAGCTGAATGCTAAATTGTATCACCTTCTACATACAGGAAATTACCTGCAAACAGATGGAGGAATGATAACAACAGTAGAGCAGAGCCTCCTAAACTTCCTGAACTGCTGCAGGTGTGATAGAATAATTGTAGAAGACAATGCCTCGTCTTAGATGTAATACCCTGCACAGTAGCACTGCCCAGGTGGTGAGGTGGGAGGTCAAATTCGGCAGCCTGAGGAACTATGTTTTCAGGGACACATCTGAGTAACTACAAAGACTACAGTAACTTTTACTACTGTCACCCGTCTATTGGAAATTGTATTACAGGAGAGATGGCTGTATCAGAGCTTGCATTAGACGTAATTAAAATGATTTCCCACTGAACAAAATGACAATGAACAATACACATATCTGGCACAACATTAGGATATCTAGGCAGCACCTCTGAAGCCAGATGAGTTGTCTTTGAGATTTGTTAAGCTGCTGTTTCAATTAGTGTTAGAATAAAGCTAATTATGTTTCCCTTTGAACTTGTTCTCACTTCCAAATGTCATGCGTTACTCTTTTTATCCAGATCCAATACAACAAAAATTTCACTGGTTATGTATATATTGAGAAGACAATCTCAAATCAGACTGAAATTTGTTCTGCTTGGCAGGGGAAAGTACCAGTACTGCCACACTGAAACTACGTGTCTGCAGAGGACTGAATAGGAGGCAGAACCGGTCACTCTCAGACTAGTCCTGAATATCAGCAAACTTTCAGGGTAACTTAAATAAGCTCACGAGAACTGTTGCAGCAACTCTGCCACATAAATGGCTGCCCTGCAGCAAGCAGAGGTACTGTCAGACTAGACAACGTATTCAGGCTTCTCTCCTACTCTTAAAAAAAAAAAAAAAAATTAAAAAATCATGTCCATGTTCCTCCTAATCCCTGTTCTGGAGCAGTCTAGCCCAACTGCAGCAGTGTCTGCATGTTCCCACCTCTTCTGTGTTCTCTGTCACTTTTCTTTCAATTGGGGAGGGTCCCGTCCCCCCCAACCCCAGTTATCTGCTGTTACACAACTGACTTCTTGAATTCACTTTGCGTATATTCTTGAATAAAATTTTATATGCCCAAAATACAATACTGGTACTCACCTCCTTGCCTATCACATACCTGCCAAATAACGTATTGTATCGAGTTTATTTGATTCCATGAGTGTTTTTAAGGAAGCTATTTCAGTGTCAATTTTATTACTGATTTCTGAGATAACACTGTTGGTACTTGAATCCTGAAACATTAAAAGATAGCATATATTTGACAATGATCTCTAGCCCTTTCAGCTTTGCAAAGCCAAACAAGAATACCATGCTACCAGCAACAAGAAAAAGAAACAAATTTCCAACCTATCACTGAAGTAAAATACGTAACTGGTAACAGACCTTAGAAGACCCAGAACAGCATTTAATACAATCCAGGAGGAATATTAAAGAGGGAGATAGAAAAAGAGAAAACTCAGATCATACAGATTTTTATCCCTGATATGCCAGTGCTTCCTAAAGGAGGCATTCTACAGCGCATAGATAGTATCCCTAAATTTTTGCACAACAAAGGTTTAAGCATTCACAAGCCATATCCAGAAAAGGGAGGAGACATGTCCGTCTTCAGCCTCTTAGTCTTCAGCGCCCGCTAGCAGCTTTGAGGACTTCTAGCCCTTGAAATGCTTGCTTGGCTGTAGGCACCTGAACCACCCCTCTGGTACAGCTGATCAGCTCATCTGTTAATATTGGGAAGAGCAGCACGACAGTGCACATCCCACCTGTAACAGCCTGCACGTAAGATACTCGGGAAGCGAGAGACAAGGCTTGTATGCCGCCTCCTGCCTGAACGGTGCTTACTGCAAATCCCACAGACGTGAGTGATACAGCCCAGCCTTTTGCTCTACCACATTCAAAAATCTATTAACTTTCATGAAAGTTTGGGGTTTACATAACATGCAACGCATAGCTATATCCTGCTCAATATAAAATGAGCTTTGTTCAATACTTACTTTTTTATGAAACTCTGTAGTTGCTTCCATCAGTTTCCTCTCCTGATCTGTAAACTGTGGATAAAAGAGAAATTACAATTGTAGCAACGGAAAACAAGACACAAAACTGGTAAGGGTATCTTCATAGACCAGCTTACCATATCTGTCACTCTGCTCCTTTCCAGGTTTATGTCTAGCTTGCTGTCAGCTCGGATTTTACCGGTTTCATTCTTTAAAGCAAATAAAGATTATGAAAATAACTATTTACTTTCCCTAATAGGAGTGTGTAGGTACTTGCTGTTTACTTACCATTAGCTGCTGTTTAACTTGATCCAATTCAATTTTCATTTTCTAAGTGCAGAGGAGAAAAAAAAAGATTTTACAAATTCAGAAAACTGCTGACCAAGTTAATCAGTCATGTAAGTGCTACCACTGCATGCACGCAACTATTCTTCCATAATTTTTCTCCCAATGGGGCAATTTGTTCTTGATTAAATATCCTAACTGGTGTGTTCAATTTGTATAGCCATATATAATCTGCTGGGAATTTTGCTCAAAATAAAGGGATTATTTTGTAATGATGATGATCTTGTTATTCTGAGACTAAAGACAGCAGAAAAATACCAAAATGCCGTCAAGCAAAAGCGAAACATGTCTCAATTACCAGTTTAATTAAATTGCTGCAAAGAAACGGCCGACTACTCTCCCTGCATTGTATGGTTAATGGTGATGAGGCTCTACCAGAATCACCCTTAAATAAAAATACAGAAGACGATTCTAAGATGTGTAGATTTTTTTTAATTTACAGAAGAACTGAGCAAGTCTTATCACGTGAAATATATTTTTATGCGATCACAGAAGTTGTAATCTACAAACACTTCAACTCTGATAAAAGTATCCATAACTACTTTTACATTCGTACATTTTTGTGGAACAAAATACAACAGGTATAACGCAACATATATTACAATTTAACTGCTTAATTAAAAATATTAGTACCTCATTCTCTGCTCTCAAGTTTGCAAATTCACTTTTCTCCAGGATGACCATATCTTTTCGAATGGAGTCCAAATGTGCCATTATCTGCTGTAAAGTTATTTCCTTAGAAACAATAAAACATGTCATTGATTAAGTTGCACACTTTCTGGCAAGTAAAGGAAAGTAAAGATTTTTAGGTCTGAAATTATGAAATTAGCTACTGCAAAGCACAAAAATGGGGAGACTGTCTGACAAGAAAGTGACAGAAACACAGAATTTTATAGCTGCAATTTGTTTGAAAGACTCAAGAGGTTTTGGTTTTGTGCTTTTTCCGTTGCTTTAATACACTGAATCTGAATTGAAGCAAAAAAGCCAGAGGTATTAGTCCAAGTAGCTATGAAATGAAATAGACCTGAAACTACAGGTTAGTCCTTCATTCACTTCCATTTTCAATGAATGTTCAGTAGCCTATGAAGCATTAATGGTTTGAATCCAGTTCCTAAGTAAGCACTTCCATTTCTTGCCCACAGTGTCATCAAAAGCCAAAGACTTAATGATATGAATATCACACTGTCCTCTCAGCGTTAAGTGTGAGGCACTAGTAAAACATTGCTGGAAAGCAATGAAAAAAGCCTTCCTGGTGTTCGGACTAACAAGGTCAGAAATCAACTGCTATTTATAAGCTACAGAGTGAAAACAAATAAGAAAATAAAGGAAGAAACTTTGTATTTTAGAATCTCGAAAGCAATACTCCTTTAGTTACCCTAAGGAAGCTACCCTACTATTTAGCACGGAAAATTATGTATCTCTGTGGCATTCTGCTCTTAAAGCTGAGAGCCAGCAAAATGAAGAGCTCCCATTCAGACTACAAGCAAACAGTCCTTCTCAGATCCTATGCTGAACTAAATTCGTTAAAATATGCCCTGACCCAACTTCCACTGAAATTTGACTACTTCGTTGGAACACAATGAAGTTTTTACAATTCCTGGGAAAACTTCAGTTGCATTTACACTGAGGAGCTAATTTGCCTCATTCTATCTTAAAACATTCAGTCTCAACACTGACTACACTATAAAACCCAGTGTTTCTGCCTAACACAATTCCATGCAAATTATATACAGGATTCTGACTTTCTTTACGTATAACAGGTTCTCCAACAAGAAAGCTTTCCATTTTGATGAAAAAAACAGACAAAAGTTCTTGTCGTCTTCTCAGATTTATAGAAAAAAAGTTAGGTACCTTTTATTAAGAATAAATGCCAGTAAGATAAAAATCCGTTGGAAGTAAGGCTCAGCAGTTTAAATAAAACAGCAATGAATGCGTAATTGCATTAACTCATTGAAGAAGAATGGCACGTAATTTCAGCTTGCACAGCCTTCCTGAGTAATTATTAAAACCATTACTGTGCATCAGAGCTTTATTATCCCGGCCCAGATGTCTAGCCTACAAGAAAAACTGAAGTTCTTTTTCTTYTGGCAATTTGTTAAAACGAAACTTGTCACCACCTCTATTATCAACAGAAAAACCAGCCATGCTACTTAACTGATTCACTGCCTCCAGATATGTCCACAAAGGTGAACTTGAGTACCTAAGCGAAGGAGACGCCTTGATGCTTTGCTGGAGTGCAGGCTGAGGTGCTGACCTGAGCAGTGCAAACAGCTGGGTTTATACCAACGACTAAATAATTCAGAGCCCACTTCTGTCCCCGAGGGCATGTGACACACCACAGATTATGTCCAGATGGCTAAAATCTCTTCCTCCTAAACCAGGATGGCTCTGTCCACCCCACCTGGTGGGAACAGTTCCTGGCCCTATACTTCCACATAAATTGTGCCCAGGTCAGGGAGACGGAGAGCTGGCACAGGTCAAAAATCAAACCAAGGCACCGCAGTGGCTCTGGACAACCCTGCGGTGGTGTTTGTGCCCACACCCCAGCCACGTTTAGCTTTTACTATAGATGCAGCTTTAGAGACTGAAATGCAGAATAAAATAATGAAATAGTTTTCATAGTAGTTTTTAGTTTATGAAGAGGAAAATAGGACAAATACAGCGTATCTCAGAACAGAGTTGACATCTTTACTAAAGTTCAGTAAAAACACTGACAATTTTCTGATATTTTAGGTGGTCTTGTTATGTCTCAGGAACCCCTCCTTGAATCTCTCCTCTGCCCTCAACCGTTGTAAAGCACGGTTAGAAGTTTGGTTTCACCAGAGAGTTTTGCAGTAGCAAACGAGGCAATCTCTGCATTACATTTATATATTGTGGCTTCATTTGGAAAACACTCCTGTGAGATGAAAGATGTAAGATACCGTGATTCTTAATACCACCTTGAAACTTAGGAAAACCTATCTCAGTGAAGTGTTTATAGTACTATAGAGTTGCTCACTTGTCTTTTAAATATGCAAATATGAGCCATTATAGCTACACAATGCTGTATATGTACACCATAGATTACTTTTTACCTGCTGAGCCTGTGTAACCATATCCTTATAGACTGTGTCTAAGCTGACATTCGACAGGGTTATTAATGCAGATACAATGGTCTCCGCTTGCTCCTTCCCAAAGCCTAGAAGACAGTTGAAGGATGACAAGTTCAGGTAATATTAGAAAGCTGGATGAAGAGAAGAGCAAGAGGTACGTAATAAACTGGGACACTGAAGTGCTGTACCTAACTACAGTGGCAAATGGAAGTCACACAGCTACTGAAAACTGACAGCAAGGAGCCAGTCACTGTGACTTTTAACTAGAAAAAACACAGACTTAATGCTGCAAAAACCTGGAGCACATTAACTTTCAATATACTGAAATAGTCTATGCATGCAGCTGACAGCAGGACCAAATTTCTGTACAATGTTTAACTGTTCATGCATTATAAAAATAATTCAGCAAAATTTTACTTTATAATGAACTTTCACAAATTTTTAAAACCAAACTTACCTTGAGCTACAAAGCATGCATCCAATAGAATAATAAAATTAAAAAGTAAGTCTGCATATATTGAAACTGTTCTGCACAGATATGAACACAGGCAAAACTGATTTTAAAACTGCTGCATCCATTGCCTGCAGAATGAATTCAAACTGGGATTTTTGCTTTCTCATGATAAAAACTACACTTTGTCCATAGCTTGGTGCAATTCTGAAGCGTTAAAGACGATGGGCGGTCAATAGTGGGGAAAAAAAAAAAAMCAGCTGTCATTTTTCACCATATCTGATCTAGTGCTGAGAGCTGTGGCCCAAAGGATTTATTTCCAGCAGTCTCACTGGTGTGTTTTATTTCAATTGACCCATTTTATAAAGCGGGATCAATTAACTTTTTATTGAAAAATGCTTTCAGGGCGAATTACGTAGAGAAATATGGCACTAACTCCCTTCTGAAATACTGGTACTGTCAAGCTGCACATTGGTTTATATTACTAAAAAAGCTATGCATACTTTATGACAGTTTCCTTCCACTAAGAGGTGTGATAGTATTGCTTCAGTTCCTCTGAATTTTCAGGGTTACTTAGGTTTTTGCCAATTCATTATTTTGTTCTTCCTCTATAGCAGGAACTGTCCTTGTTGCATGGAAGTTTAGGAAATGTGGAGAAATTTATATTAACAAGAGAATGGAGCCTGAAAACTGCCTGCAGCAAGTTTGAGAAAAACTAAATGCCTCTCTCAGTTCTGTGATACGTATAGGTTTTACCTATAGACCCCTGTCACTGTAGTACCGAAGTATTTGTAGAAGTTATGGAACAAATTAAACTGAACAACACCACAGCGTACCAGCACCAGACAGACTTCACCCCACCAGTTCTAAAGGAACTCGAAGAAGAAATAGCTGAATTAGTACTGGGGACAAGTAACATCTCACAGTCTACCTCAGTTACCCAAGGACTGGAAAATGGCAAATACAATGCCAGTTTTTAAAAACAGTTCCAGAAGAGATGTAGGGAACTACAGGCTGACAAGTCTGACATGCATGAAAAAAATAAACATTGTGAGTGGACTAGTAGGAGTCTTCTAACTACTAATACATATTATCATTAGACCCAGATAGTGGAAAAAATCCTAACCTCAGATTGGATAAAGTTCCTACTGTCACTTAGGAGAAAGATCTTGGGATTTTAAAAGATAATTGCTAGTCTGATGAAGATATCAGTTCAATGCTTAGGAGGGATCAATAAAGCAAACCAAACCCTTAGGAATTACTAAGAAAAGGCGCAGAGAACAAAATAGATGCAACATTATGTCACTGTTCAAATCCACGGGACATTCAGTTGTCAAATAGTGCCAGCAGCTCTGTTCCCTCCCCTTTGAAACAGGATGCAATAGAAGTGGAAAAGATTCACAGAAGGGCATCATGAATGATCAAAAGTATGGAAAAGCTACTGCTGAAGGAAAAATTCAACATGCTAGGACTCTTCTGTTTGGAAAAGAATGATGGGGGAATATGACAGAAGTTTACATAATCATGAATGACACGAGAGATCAAATGTCCCTCTTCCCACAAAAGAGCTGAGTGGGCACCAAACTAACCTTGTAGAAGCCAGGTTCTGCATAACGAGTGGACATCTGAAACTCCATGAAAGGATGTTTTGGGTACTAATCAGTTTATAGTGGTTCAGGGACTGAATAAGCTTGTGAAAAGAATTCCACTGAAGGTTACTAAAACTCACACCTGACCCAAGATACCTCCAGGGTGAAAACAGCTGGAGGCTTAAAAAGTACAAGAGGACATGTCACATACATCTGCTCCGTTTTAACACTCTTCTGCAGGCACTGACTCACAGCTGCTGCCAGGAGACAGAACCCAGGGCTAGACAGACCTTTCATCTGACTTGAGAGACACACTCACAAAATAGAAGTGCAGGTATTAAGAATGTATCACGGCTCTACGCTGCTGCAAATATTTCTAGTAAAATAATATTTCTAGAAAAAAACCTTAAGTTACTATTAGCAGGCTAGTAGAAGAAACTTCTATTAAAGCTTCATTTTTGCTAGAAAACAGTTCTTTAACTGTTATTGTTACTTTACATTTGTTAACTGTATTATATTCCTCATCTGGAAGACACTATATAAACTTGCCTACAGCTACAAATAAGGTAAATCTAATGTAATAGTTATTTGTATGGTTACACAGGCATCAGTGTCAGACGCCTCCTCTAGAGGCTGCCAAAACATAACACAAAGTATTGGTACTTCAGGAAAATTGATAGCACTCAAAGTTTTAGTACTTAAACTAAAAGTTTTCCTTTGAATTATTTATCAGATATCGCTTACCATGGGCTTCCAGATCCTGCACTAAAGCATGGGTATCAAAGGTTACCTTCCTCTGCTCCAGGGGAGTGATTTCAACTCTTCTGACATCATATGACTTCCTAATGAGTGTGGCAGCAAAACCTGGAAGTGACAACATGTGCTTTAAACTTAACCTGATTGGTTTATCCACTAATTTTAATTTCTTTCATCATAGCAAAGCTGCATGAAAGTTGCAACAAAAAGCTGGGTCCTTTTGACAGCTTGGTTACAGCACACATCAGAAGCCATCAATCCCTTTTCCATAGGAAATCTATACTAACTAGGACTCATATATCGATCTTAAATTACATTTGTATAACTAGGAAGCTGTGCAACAGACAAGCATCCTGATACACCAAAAATAAAACACGTAATATTTGAGGAACATCACTTAAATAATTTTCCTACTTTTAAAACATCAGCAGTTCTAACACACTGCCAATTTCTGCTGGTTACAGCTAACATCATTCATTTGGTTCTTCACAGAATCCCTCCATCACATTCTTTTTACACTTTCTTCTATCACTATCCTTTCCAGCAAGGAGCGTGCCATGTGTAAAGATCAAGCTACAGACTTTTTTTAGAAAGTTATGCAATTCTAACATTCAGAATGAATTTGTTGGTTCACCAGGAAAGTAATTGGGAAACAAAGCAATACAATGTTTGTATCTAATACCTCAGAGATAGGTATTAGTTAAAGATCCACCCTACTTATTACGTGAATGCCTTCCCACACGATGTTTCACTGCTTCTCCTACTTTATTTCAAGCATATTTTTCCCTTTGTCTTATCTTCGTAGGGCCTTGCATGTTACAGACTCCGTTCTGATAGATTCTTTGTTATCTGAAAAGCCCTGTTACTTCTAAATCCATGCTTATTCGAAACCTTTCTCACTGCTGGCTCTCAGCCTTAACCAAAATGTTGCTCTGTATCTTATCTAGACCTTTACCCAAAAGCTTTATATCATTTAAACAACAGGGAAGTTATATTGTGCCACTGCGAGATAAATTGTTACGCGCTACCTTGTATCTACTCTAAAGAAGTGACTATAACTAAGCCAGATGTAGTATACAAACCAAAGTCTATATAAGATTTAAGATTAAAGAGACAAAGGAAAGATTTGTGTTGAAGTGCATGAACACTGAATACTACAGTGTAGTAGTATGAATGTAGCATGAATACTACATACAAATAATTTAAAATAACTCTAAAATTTACTGTGGAATAAAACGTTCTTTTTTCACTGAGCCATAACAACTTTTAAACGCACACCTCTTTGCCCTCTAAATGCATTAGTGGATTTTTTTTTTCATTGGATTGTAGAGACATTCTCTCAGAAAAACTGATATGACAGCATGAAGCTTTTGGTTGCCTAGACGTGCTGCTCTTTTCCCTGTCGCTCCACCCTGCATTGACCCGACGCACGGCTCTCAGCCCAAAGCTGTCTTCAAAACTCACTGATGTTTTCACAGACCGTATCTGAGACACCATTTTGTGATGCCTTTCTGCACCCCTTGGCTAACTAACTCCCACTGCTCCTCCCGTCTCAAACATTCTCTGTCCATCCCCATAAGCGACTCAATCGGCTGCTCTTGCCCATGTAACGCACCCCTCGCCTCGGACTTGTCACAGCCCCGAAGGAAGGCGTTCTGTGCCCCCCCCCCCCCACCGCCCCAGGGGCCGGCCCCCACCACCGCTCTCAGGCAACCAGCCCAGCCCGCCAAACGCCCTGTCCAGCCTCCAAGGAGCTCAACAGACCCCGAGGCCCAGGTTACTCCCTGCCACAGCAGGCAGCCGTCCGCCCTCTCCTGCCGCTTCCGCTCCTCGCCCCCCGGAGGGGCTGGGAGCCGCCTGCCCGCCCTGTGCGCAGCGGCGGGCACAGCCCGGCGGAGGGGCTGCCGGCTGACTCGCCGGTTCCCAGCGGGCCAAGGGGCCGCGCACGGCCCTCCGGCGCCTCTCACCTCTCCGAGGAACCGGAGGCAGCAGGGCCCGGAGCGGGCCCAACCGGGAGCCGCCGCCCCAGGCGAGGAGCGCGGCGCTGCGCCCACGGCCCCTCATCGCGGGACAGGCCCGCCGGCTCCGGCCCGCGCCGCCGGCCTCCACCCGCCGTCCCCACTGCGCAAGCGCTGCCGTGGCTCGTTTCCTAGCAGACCCCGCGGGGCATGCTGGGTACTGTAGTCCCCGGGCGCAGGGAAGGGACTCGGCTTGAGGGCGGTGGTGCTGCGCCGCCATGCGGAGGGGAGGAGCGACAGCGCGCGCTGCGCATGCGCAGGCAGCGGCCTCTGCCGGCGAGGCAGCGCTGTGGGCGCCATGTTTCTCTTTTGCCGAGCGGCCCCGGGTCCTTCCTCGTCGTTTACAAGCTCAAACTGCTGTCAGCAGCCTGGCTGCTTCCCACCACAAGCGTTTCTTATAGCTTGGCTAAGGCTTGGTGATGTGCAAGAGGCTGATCTGTCAGCCTGACCTCGGTGCCGGGGAAGATTATGGAGTGGGTCATCTTGAGGGCACTCGCAAGCCATGTGCGGGACAACCAGGGGATCAGGCCCAGCCAGCATGGGTTCATGAAGGGCAGGTCCTGCTTGACCAACCTGATCTCCTTTTGTGACCAGGTGACCCGCCTAGTGGATGAGGGAAAGGCTGTGGATGTGGTCTACCTGGACTTCAGTAAAGCCTTTGACACTGTCTCCCACAGCATCCTCCTAGAGAAGCTGGCGGCTCATGGCCTAGACAGGTGTACTCTTTGCTGGGTAAAAAACTGGCTGGACGGCCGAGCCCAGAGAGCTGTGGTGAGCAGAATTAAATCCAGTTGGCGGCCGGTTGCAAGCGGTGTCTCCCAGGGATCAAGTTTTGGGGCCGGTCTTGTTCAATATCTTTATCAATGATCTGGATGAGGATTGAATGCTCCTTCAGAAAGTTTGCAGATGACACCAAGCTGGGCGGGAGTGTTGATCTGCTCGAGGGTAGGAAGGCTCTGCAGAGGGACCTGGACAGGCTGGATCGATGGCCTGAGGCCAACTGTATGAGATTCAACAAGGCCAAGTGCCGGGTCCTGCACTTTGGCCACAACAACCCCATGCAACGTTACAGGCTTGGGGAAGAGTGGCTGGAAAGCTGCCTGTCGGAAAAGGACCTGGGGGTGCTGGTTGACAGCCAGCTGAATATGAGCTGGCAGCGTGCCCAGGTGGCCAAGAAGGCCAACGGCATCCTGGCCTGTATCAGAAATAGYGTGGCCAGCAGGACTAGGGAAGTGATCGTGCCCCTGTACTCGGCACTGGTGAGGCCGCACCTCGAATACTGTGTTGAGTTTTGGGCCCCTCACTACAAGAAGGACATTGAGGTGCTGGAGCGTGTCCAGAGGAGGGCAACAAAGCTGGTGAAGGGTCTGGAGCACAAGTCTTCTGAGGAGTGGCTGAGGGAAGTGGGACTGTTTAGCCTGGAGAAGAGGAGGCTGAGGGGAGACCTTATCGCTCTCTACAACTACCTGAAAGGAGGTTGCAGCGAGGTGGGTGTTGGTCTCTTCTGCCAAGCAACTAGCGATAGGACGAGAGGAAATGGCCTCAAGTTGCGCCAGGGGAGGTTTAGATTGGATATTAGGAAAAATGTCTTCACCGAAAGGGCTGTCAAGCATTGGAATAGGCTGCCCAGGGCAGTGGTTGAGTCGCCATCCCTGGAAGTATTTAAAAGATGTGTAGATGTGGCGCTTAGGGACGTGGTTTAGTGGGCATGGTGGTGTTGGGTTGACGGTTGGACTCGATGATCTTAGAGGTCTTTTCCAACCTTAATGATTCTATGATTCTATGAAATCAGCTGTAGCAAATCAATCTGGGTCAGTTGGAATTTTAGGCCAGTGATGGCAGCGAGTGGTCTGGTCTCTGGCACTACGGCGTGCGTAAAAGGTGTTGATGCCTGTTGAGAGCCAAGATGAACAGATAGAGTTAAAACACCCACAGAACACAGCGGGCAGAGGAGGAGATGGGAAAAAAATGTGCGGACTGCTCTTGCTTGGAAAATATACAGAGAAGGGATATCCAGAGAGAGGCCTGTGTCAGTGGGCTGGTCCAAGTGCTCAGAGCTAAGCAGTGCTTTGACGCAGCCCTGAAATGGAAAAACATCCTGGGTATCATGCTGCAAATTAGAATAAAGGACACTTCACTTTGCTGCCAGACACTATGTGCATCCTGGGGAGGTTTGTCATAATGGATCTGGCCAAAACAACTTGTGAAGGTGCAGTGGCTGTATCTGTGCTATGCTGTGGAGCAGCAGCTAGGCAGCCTTGGGGCCAGCTGAGTTGCTTGTGTGTGTTGTCAGCCTGACGGAGCATCCTTGAGGCATACGTGGGACTTGAGGAAGGTGTGCCCAGTGTTTGGAGTTTTTCCCAGAGAGTGCTTAAACCGAAGTTTGAGTAAGACAGACCTCTTAATCTAACCAACCACAGGAGAGCTTGTCAAAGACCTTCCTTGTAAGAGCCCTGACACTGCTTGTGCTCAGGCCAGAGTGATTTCTGGGCAAGCAGAGTCCAGAGAAAAAGCAGGTGGCCTACAATAGGCTATACAGAATTCAGAGCAATTCCGATCTGTATAGGTGTAAGCATGGAGCATCCATGCAAATAGCGTGAACAGGCAATTTCAGCTCTGGAGGCTGCAAACCTCTTGACCAAAAATGCAGGGTTTAGTGACATGAGAGCTGAGCATTCACTGCACACACACAATCCTGAGATGGACTTTGGGAAAAGAAAACAGCCCTGAATTTCTCTTACATATGGACTTTCATGCCTGTGTACAGAGTTAGAATTAGATTTGTGATGCAGAGGACTGTGCAGAGTCTAAGGATCCCTATTTTCTCCCAGCTCTATTTGGATGATGTGAACTGCTCCTGATTTAGCCTGGTTTCCCCTTATTCTCTGTCCTGAACTTACTCTAGCCTCAGACAACTGCCATAGGTGAACCTCTCTAAGCCTGGCTCTGCCTATGTCCAAATATCCCCAACTTTAAATGCAAAACCAGCCCTGGCTCCAGTTCTGAAAGATGAAACTGTAACTCTGGATCCTCGTGTTTTTGAACTCTGAAGCTTTCAAATTGCAACCTGTTTTCATTTTACTCCCTGTCAGAGCAAAATGCAGATTTCACAGCCTCAGAATATTTTTGCAAAATTGAATTCTTGCTTTTCAGTTTGTGCTAGTTACAATAAAATACATGAGGCTCTTCCAGATACCTGTTTCACTGTAGAAGTCCAGGGATGCTGAAGTTACATCTTAAAATAAAAGTGCAGACCAAAAGAGGAGATTGCTAGTGGTACTTTTTAGAAAAAGTTCTGAAATAGTAAAGTTTGAGATGCACGATATAAGACATCTGTGAGTAAAAAAGATGCATTTTTCAGCCATCACCAGCAGCCGTGGGTTGTCTGAACTCAGCCCTCTCTGCTCTTCCCAGAGGCCTCATTTTCTCACAGCTAGTATGATGCAGTGCTTTAAGCTGAGCACATAAAAATTCAAGCTTTCAGAGCAGAAAAGTCTCCTTGGTAATAAAAACCCCTTGATTTTCAGTTACTTGAAGGTCCCTTCTGCTGCCAGGTTGGCTTCAGCCTTCATGAACTGCTCGTCTCCATTCAGTGGAAGGGGCTGTCGTTTCAGTGGACTCACTTATGTGGAGCTTCGGTCCTGCCTTGTTTCCTTCTGTTTGTAAGAGCCAGTTGGGGGAATCTTAATTCATTCAGAGGCATTTCCTCTTTCAGGGCGTGACTTTCATTCAGAGGACTTCTAGGATGAGAACGAAGGTGGAAGTAAGATGTGTACAGGATATTTGGGGGAAGAAGCACTGCTACCAGCAGCAGTTGTCTGAACCAGGGTGATAAAGAAGGCAAGCAGCCGAGGAACTCCCTGGAAGGGCGCTTGCAGGAGAGCAAGCACCTGGTACCTGTGCTGAGGTTTAACTTCATAGTCCTGCCATGGTAACAGATGCAGGATTCAGCAGAAATGCTCGAACAAGCCTAGCCTTATTTAAAGCACCGAGTTTCCAAGTCAACAACTCCTGTGTTGCCAAGATACAGACGTTAGAAAAAAACCCCAACAATAGCAACAAAAAGCTGTCACTAAGGGAGAAGAGCCCCAAATCCGCGCCYTCTCTGCGGGGCCATCATTGTTCAGCACTAACAATGTCACATGCAGGATCAGGATGGCAATTGCTCCTTGAGCGGCACGCAGTCCTTTCCAACCACAAAGGCTTCCCTCGCAGGACAGAAAGGCTGAGTGCCCCAGGGTGCTGATTTTCTACTTCAGACCCGCAGTGAACCGGCAAACTGGCTGTTTCAAAGCTGTAATTTCTGGCAGCCGGTACCAGCAGCTGAACTCGGTTCATCTTAGTAATACAGAGAGCTGCTCTGGAGATAAGGGCGGCTGTCCCAGCTTGCCGTAGGAGGGCAGCAGCCTACAGCCAGACAGGGTCTGACGATGGGACTCTCTATTCTGATCAACTCACCCTTCCGCTCTGTTTTATTGATTGTCATTTATACAAATATGGTGGAGGGCAGCTATTCCTATGCTCTCAGCCTGCCATCCTACAGCTTTTGCATGCACACAAGTAACACATCTCTATATTGTCTGTTCATCCATCTGGATGAGGGCCTGCAGGAGGGATTACTTTGTACTGCCATACTCTGCAAAGATGCTGTAGGGTGGGTAGAAGGCACTCCTCTCAAATAGATGAAAATAAGGAGGGCAAGCAAATGTGGACCCCCAATGGAAAAATGTCGAAACCAATGAGGTGGTTGGAAAGAGGGAAACTAATGAGACAAGATAACTAATTTTTTAACCTTCCCCCCTGTTTTTCATACAGTATATATTTTTCACTATCTGGCATCCTTCATGAGAGCTCCCTATTGTCTCCCTTGGCGGCAGGATACAGATCAAAGTTTTAGTATTGTCGATGATGGTGCTATCTAGTCATTGGTATGCGGGGCTGGAAAGCACCATCTGTCTTGAGTCCACTCCTACAAACAATGAGCACACATACGTCCTTTATTTCTCCCTGTTTTCTTTGAGATCTTTCCCAGCCTAGGGTTGATTTTCCCACTGAATCACTAGCAAGTTCCTGTCTTGAGTTTAGGTGAACCAAAGATTTTCAAAGCTAGGTATCCCCTGAACTGCATTTAGAAACCTAAACTGCTGCTGGATTTTCAGAGATGTTGAGTACCGAATGCCCTTTTTCTCTGCTCTCTTGTTTCTGAATATTTCTGAGTCTCCCACCCTTAGAAGAGGCCTGGGCTATGGCAACCTCTATATTGGCAGTGTTAGTGAGCACAGGTCCCCAAATTCAGCCCTTGCAAACCTCTTCTGGGGTCTGTGACCAGTGTCAGAGTACAAACAGCAAGATACTATTTCATCTCAACAAACGGAACAGAGTATAAAAGAATGAGGAGTTTAAAATGGTAAAAGTGTCCAAGTGATTGTTTACACGCCATAAGTCGTGCCTCCCTGTCAAAGCCGGGGCTGATGGGCGGGGGCCTCATGTATATTTTATTTCCATTCATGCTCAGGCAGAATCCATCCCTTGTTAGTCCATTCTCTGCTGTCAGCCTCTTGTCAGTCTCTGGTGGTCAGATACCGGTCACACAGCTTTTGTTGAAGTCTGGAAGCATCACGTCCTCTGCTAAAAGATAGTTGCAGTATTGTCTTTTTATGGTGCCCAGCCTGCTTCTCTGGAGCTCTTTCTGGTCACTTGGGTAGTTTTGTAGCAGTCCTGCTGCTAAGTGAACCAGCATGGAAAGGGATAGTCAAGGAAACAGGGAACTTTGGTAGCAGTGGTAGGTGATGCCTGTCTCCTTGAGTCCATCAGGATTCCACCTCAGTCCTGAAACTGGAAAAACAGAGCATCACGCCACCACCGAGTGTTGCAGCACCACGGAGCCTTGGGGGAAAGAGGCCAGATGGGGACTTTTGGAGAAGGTTGCCTTCATACATGCTAAAATCTCTGCTGGGACTCAACCTGTGACATTTGCCATGATACAAAGTGGCCAAATGTCTTGAGTGCAGCACAAGTCCCCCATCCTCTCCCAACGCATCCTCTACCTGGTGTTGGGACCATCCATCTATCATCCCTGCCCCAATGTACACCTGCATACCCCCCCCCCTCCCAACCCTGTTCTCCTACACTCATGGGGTAAGAAGGGACTATTGCTGGGGTTGTGCCACGGGAAGCAGAACTGGCTCTGATGCCTCCCTCACTGCACTGCTGAGACAAAGCCAAAGTGCAAGATACAGCTTGGGAGGCAGAGGTGAGTGAGGTCCAACAGCCCGGAGTGGGACAGAAGACAGTTGGTGTCTAGAAGACACTTGCTATTAATCATAGTATTGTCCTCCAATCATTTCAGCACTGGTTGGGATTGTATACATTTAGGAACATGAGACCTCCGTAGTGTAAGTCTCTTTTCCCATTGCTACTCAGGTCAAAGTGTTGTGCTCTGGCTCTCTTCTGTGTTACAAAGGCAGGCTAGACCACTGCTGGCTACTCAACAGGCTATTGTGCTTCAGCATTTTGCTAGCAAACATCTGTCAGAATTTCATTTGCCAAAGGTACCTTGCAGGCAGGATGTTGTTACCCAGCAGCTCTCCAGAGTTGCTTAAGCTCTTTACAGAAAACCCAGAGGAAAGGGCTGGTGCATTCCACTCAATTTTGAACTGATTGGAGCTTAGGAGCTTAACTGTGCTTCAGAAATATATTGAGACAAAGAGCGGGTGAATAATTCCAGTGCAGATCAACAACAACAACAAAATAGATTCTATATTCCTCATATAAAGGAAGGCTTATATTCACTGAGCCATGCTTTCTGGAAAGCTTTTTTCCTTCTGGAGTACCTATCAACAGTCTGCTTTCCAGCTAGATAAGCACATTTGCAGCAAATTAGATTACCTTGGAAATAAACATGCAGGGTGGGGCACAGGAGCCTGTGGTAGGATAGGTCAGTGCTCTGCATGATTAATTTAGTTACGTCAGGCTCAGATAAATTTTACCAAATTTAATTTAGGTAAATTTAGGGCTATGGGCAGTGGACAGACAGACTTTGAAGCTGTGGTTGGTATTAATGACACTCTGTTGACTTTTGTCCTTGTCAGTGTCTAGAATAACATTGAGACCCCAGTGGGGAAGGAAAAAAACAGGATAGTGAAATAAAATGCATGATCACAGATGCATTCGATTAAGTGTCRTCTAAGTCAGTGAGGTTGCTGTAGTCAATGGAGCCATGCTGACTTGTATCAGCAGAAGCTGTCGCTTGTTCTTTGTAATCCTGTAGTACTGAGAAGGCCAAATCCTGTGTCAGCATCTCACCATTGTGAAATCTCAATATGTAGATTCTGCGCGTGGCTGAAGGCAATAAAATTCTAGTATGGAAATCAGTTAGGGAAAGAAGACTTCAGTGCTGGGTTGCCTGATGCTCCTCTTGCCTATCTTTCTGAATTATCTTCTCTCTGCCCTCCATAGCGCTGCTGTCTACCAGCTGTGTGATAGCTTCAGTGGTCAGGTCCACCCCTCGATCATGAGCCCATCTGTATGTTGCATCTCTTCCTAGATGTCCTGATGTTTCATGGGCTCACCAAGCTACAGATAACTCACCTTTACATTCCCAGTCTAGGTCACTCCAGAAATCCAGATGGATTCTGCTCCCTTGTACTCTGATGGCATTAGGGTACACTGTGCACCGGTGTCCACCAAAGCCCTCTTACTCCTCTGGATCCCATGTGCCAGGCCATCGAATCCACACCGTCCAGTACATCTGGTTGTCCCTTTCCTCTGCCTGGCCAGAGACAGGGACCCTTTATTCCTGGTTGGAGTATTCACTATCTGAGTCTTGGGGTTTTAGTCCAGAAGTTTCTTCACCACCTGGTTTCTTCAACCAGGAGGAGAGGTGTTCTCAGCCCTTCTTCTGTGTCTGGGGCATTGCTGTCTTCCACTATCTCAGCGGCAACTGGAGCGTCAGCCTTCTTGAATGGGTGCTTCTTAGTGGCAGTCTTCCCTGCAGTCCATGTATGTGGGCTTCTAGATTTGAGGTGGGCACATTGTTCCACTTCTTCTGTCCCCCTCCTGGTTGTGCAGGAGGAACCACAGGGTGGCATGGTGTGCACCTGGCATCCCCTTTCCCTCTGGCAGGGGGAAGCTGACTCCGTGGGGCACCCCTGACAGCCAAGACGTACGCCCATGGTGGCGGGGAGGAGGGGAGGTTCTCTTTGAACCCCTGGAGCCCTTGGGACAGTCACTCCACAGTTAGTGGCTCAGAGTCCGGCCAGTGCATCAGCACCAGGGTGTTGGTGTACGACACTGGTGAGTTACGTACCACCTTCTGCCACATGGACTGGGTGCATTGGATGGCATCCAGGTCTTTGGCGACCTCATTGTTTCCAACTTACTATAGACTGCCTCCACCATCGCTAGTTCCCTCAAGTGTTGGATACCTTCCTGGTGGTCCACTTGCCCAGGCAGCATACCAGATTGTCCTTGAGGGTGTAATTGGCTTTCACAGTCAACAGGAACCACATCCAAAGGCTGTGGGTTCCAGTTCCCTTTCCAATCACTTTGTCAGTCCCAGTGTCCCTACTTAAGGATCCCAGCTGCCTGGCTTGCCTGCTGTCTGACTCCTGGCAGTGGACCCCAGTATCCCAACATTGGAACAACCAGGCAGCAATCTACTCGCCAGACTTGTGGCTGTAATTTTTCCACAGATCTCGCAGCTTCTTTAAAACCTCGAAGTTTAGGGCCCAGGTGTTTTCCCCCTTCTTGGTGACTTTGTCACTTCCTCATCCTGCTTCCTCTGGTGCTGCTGGACAGAGGCTCAGTAGGCATGGGCCAAGCTCCAAAACATTGCTAGAAGTCGCTGGGTCTCACCGGGTTAGGCAAGGCACCCTTCCTTCAAGTGGTGTGCCAATTCATCAGGATTATATGCCTGTTCAGGTATAAAATCGGAGGCGATCGGAGGTGATAACTGCCCTAGGCATCTGCCCAAATCCTCCCACAAACCCTGCCACCACTGATTGACCACCTTGGGGCACATTTCTCTGTCACCTCACCAACAAGTTGTTTACTCTTATGGCAGGACCAAGCCAGGTTCCACACACCCAACAATAAGCCAATGATGTTAGATAATATGATCAAACAGCATACGTAAGGATGTACAAGAAACTTGGGAGCCCATGCAGCAGAGCTGGACACCTCCATCCTGGAGGAGCAGAGGGAGGTGTAATCCCTCATTCTCTCCGCAAGGTAGCTCACACAGCACACAGCGCAAGAACAGCATCAATGCCAGGGCCATATGCCAGCCCTGGCGCATGGCCATTGCTTTTATCAAAATGTATCCAGGCACAGCGGAGTAAAGTGATAAGTACCACAGCAAACAGCAAAAGCAGCCACTGACAAGCTCTGGACTCTAATATACAGTACAGCAAGCAAGCTCCGTAAGCAGCACAGGACCCTGCCAGTTAACAACTATAACTGCTATAGCATGCTCAGATCAAAACTGTTGTTATCTTGAGCTCCATGCTGCGCCTGAAAAAGGACTGTTGTGGGTTGACCCTGGCTAACAGCCAGACACCTACCCAGTTGCTCGCTCACTCCTCTCTCTTGCGGGATGGGGAGAAAACAGAAGGAAGGTTAGAAGACTTGTGGTTTGAGGTAATGACAGTTTAATGGGGAGAGCAAAAGCTGTATGCACAGGCAAAGTAAAAAAAAAGGAATTTATTCACTACTTCCCATTGGTGGGCAGATGTCTAGCCACTTCTTGGCGAGGAGGACCTCAGCATTTGTAATGCTTGGGAGGACAAATGCCGTAACCATGAACATGCCCCCTTCCTCTTCCTTTCCCTGAGCTTTTATTGCTGAGCAGGATGTCATATGGTATGGAATATCCCTTTGGTCAGTTGGGGTCAGCTGTCTTGGTTGGGTCCCCTCCCAGTCCCTTACCCACCCCCTGCCTGCTTGCTGGGTGGGGTGGGCAGAGTAGGAAAGAGAGAAAACCATGATGTTGTGCAAGCTCTGTTCAGCAATAGCAAAAACATTGGTGTGTTATCAATACTGTTTCGGCCGCAAATCTGAAGCATAGCTCCATACAGGCTGTTAGGAAGAAAGTTAACTCCATCCCAGCCAGACCCAGTACGCCTGTCTAGCAAAGATCCTGAAGGACCCAGATGTACTGGAGAAGCTGGCACCAGTTCATAAACAAGTTCATAAAAGTCACTGTGATCTTATTTACAAGTTGTTATGGAAATGGTTGACAGCTCCCAGGGAGACAGTTTTTCACGGCTCCTGAAGTTGCTCAGAAACTCTGATGGAGTCCAAAATACTTTGCCTTGGATTACACAGTGCACTTTTAGTGTTTTGAGACCACATAGACGTCGATGCATTTCCATGTAGGCACAAACAGCACCCACTTAACCACAGCGCTCTGTATCATGGGAACAGCTTGCAGATCAATTTTTTCACAGACCTTCTTGCTTGAATAGATTATACCAGGACTAAGAGCTTTTCGCAAAGCGGTCAAGTATTTATGAGCCTGGAAACAGAGCAAATATATTTCTTTGCAAGTTAATATAAATCCAGCTGGGACTTTTAAAAAATTTAACAGATGAGCTTCAGAAAGGTATACTGCTTGCTTCAAGACAAGTGGAGATGTGAAGACATCTCCATTTAGAGCTCCCTCAACACGCAGAGGGTACAGTCATCCTGATCAGGAGGCTGTGTCAAGGGAGACATGTCACTGTAGCAGCTGCTCATTTCTAGATGCTCATTTCATCCATCTGCCCTGCAAGCTATCGTGCTGTTAACTACATTTGCCTGTAAGGACATTTGTCTTAGCAATGCCATAATGGTTAGATACACTACAGCTAACTGCAAAATGCCACAGACCTTCAGAAATGACTGTAGCGAGTCATATGTGCCATTGCATAACAGAGTTAAATGAGGTCATTTTTCTCCCCTGTTCCAGGTACAGCAGTTTACACTGAAGAGCTCTGTCATCTTACACAAATGTTAATTAAACATGAAGTGTCTAAACCACCAGAATAAGAGAGCCCACGCCTGACCTTCAGTCCCCAGGAGCCAGTCTTACTCAGTAGGTAACTGAATTGTGGAGTTGCTGACTTTATGATGTGAACACACACACATTTAGGTAAATTCGGTTCCCATTAGCATGGCTATAAATTAGGAGTGGATTTACTGCAAAACTATTAAATTCATTTGGTGGCAATCTCCAAAGAAATTCAGTTGAAACCAAATCTCTGCTGATGTCATTCAAGTTCTGATTGTTTTCCCCAAGAGGAAATTTGGCTCCTGCTTTGTTACAGTGCACGAATAAAAAGTCTTTTGTTCCTGGCCAAGAGCACACAAACCATGCAAGCAAAGGCTTTCTGCATCGGTGACCTCCAGGTTGGTTTGCTGCAGTGATTGTAAATGGGGATGAATAAGCAAATACTACAGACTTGGTTTTTATTCTACTAAAGGAGCAGAAGTTCATCGCTCCAATGTTGTGCTGATTCCCCAGCAATCAATCCGATTTAAGGTTATAATGGTCCTTTTCGACAGTTTTACTGACTTTAGGTAACAGATATGCAGAAAATGTAAGCCATCTCCCTGATGAGGTTGTTCTGCTGTTTCTCACATTAGGGGCAATAGGTTTGTCCCAGCAAGGGATAAGATTTATGGGAGCTAATGATAAGTCTTTTTAATAACCAGGTTTTGGCTATTTCAGCTTCCCTCTCCAGGCCAAATTAAAGCTTGAGTGTTAGAAACTCAAATGTACAGTCATCTGCCCTTTCTGGTTCTTGGAGTTGCGTGACGCGTTTGCAATCTCAGCTCCTTCTAAAATGAAAAAATACAGTTTTTGGAGGTGTGAAGAAGAACTTGAAGCTATGAAGCACATGGTAACTGCTCTCTCAATTTACAGAATACATGAAGTGGTTACTTTGAGAAAGGTGCACAACAAATTCCATATCAACACCATCTATGTATGTCCAAGGACATGAGGAACACGTCCAACCATGAAGAAAAGGCCTCCCAGCCACCAGTGCAAGGTTAGAGCTGAATCAGTTTCAGACTCCCTTAAGATACCTTTATTCCCTTCCTCAGAAGTTAAATGCTTCTCAGTATCGACAGGTGACATGCAAAACTGAACTCTCTCCCACCACAATAGACAATTTTAATTAAAACTTGCATAAGGTGTTCAAGGTGTTCATCACTGGAAGTGTTCAAGGTGAGGTTGAATGGGGCTTTGGGCAACCTGATCCAGTGAAAGATGTCCCTGCCCAGGGCAGGGTGGTTGGACTAGATGATCTTTAAAGGTCCCTTCCAACCCAAACCATTCTATGATTCGATGATAAACCTCCCAGGTTTGATGTGGCAGGAGAATTACTTCTGAATAAATGTTTGGTAGATCATCAGTTCCAGCCTAAGTCTATGAGAGGGGAAATGATGCTCAAGATCAAAAGAGCAAAAAGATCAGATAAGGGGATGCCAAGGGAAAGATGACTTGGGGAGGGCTTGAGGTGGAATTCAGACTCCTTTACAGTAAAATCAGAACATCGGGAAGGAGAGAGCATGGCTCTGTACAACAGATGAGGCCTTTTATCAGGAGTAGAGTGGAAATGCTGCCTACTTGTACCATTTATGGAGAGAACAACTGAGGAAACAAGGGCTCAGAGGTCGGTAGTTGGTCAGTGGCAAAGACAAGAGTAGCACAGAGGCATTCTGGCTCCAATGCCAGGGTCTGGTCACTTCCTGGTATGAAATCTTTTTCCTTAGTACAGTTTAATCATTTGGGCTGAAATTTTTCAAATTGCAAATTCTGTTCATGGCTGAATTTGAAAACTTAAGGCAGAATGATTCAGGTCTTTCTGAGCAGGCAGCTTTGGTACACCCACACCTTGAAGCAACGTGGGAAATCTGGCAGGGCACTAGCTTGGGTCAAAGCCTTTGCTGTCCCCATCATCTGTATATTGTATAATGAAGAGACTAGAAGATGCTGCAAGTTCATGACAGTATGCAAGTGGGGAGTTAACCCACAATTCTGTGAACCACAGAGGTACATACGTAAGCACTAAATGAACTGAGGTCTTAAGGAAAATAGCATGTGATCATGTCGTTTACAACTGAGTCATAACACATGCACAACATGAGCATGGGTAACCTTAAATCTGGCATTAGGATACTTGCGTATGCTTGGTTTTGCAGTTTTAAGGGTATATGTGTAATACATATTTATGTGTGTGTGTCTCTATATACACACAATATATATGTTAAAGCTTTGCTGTTGAAAAGCAGCCAACCTCTGTTTCAATAGCAGTTGGAAATAAATTATACAGAACACTGAAATAAAGCTGAAGAAAGGATTGTTTTGATCTGAGATATTATTTCTGTTCTGATTCCCCTTTTCTTTTCCTCCTTTGCTTTAATAAAAACTATTAACCCAAGATCATACCTCAGAGCTAAGACAAGCCCATGGGGAATTTCTGAAATATCTAGAAGGAGTGCAAAGAAGCAATTTTGCTTTATTTTGCTAGCTATGATTGTAGATGTTCTGTGCCAGGTCTAGTCTCTCCTGTATGCTCAGGAAAATTACTTACACAATCCTAATTGACGAACACCAATTAACTGGCATAGGTAAACTAGCATTAGCGTGCCATCCCCTCCATGCATGAGATGAACCACCCCCTGGAACAGACCCCACCTAGAAATTGTGCTGCTCTGGGAGTTGTAATAAAATGAATTGGGTTTCCACATTTTAAAGTAACTCTTCATCTCAGTGCTGATGTGTGGGTATGGCTAGCAGGAACAATCCTGGTTGTAACAGGATTAAATTAAGGAGTAGTAGGATTAAGTTAAGGAATGGAAAATGAAACTTCTGTAAAAAATTTCCTGATGATGAGACTCAGATAACCTGACAAGTAAAGCTCATCACCTGACATTGAATCACTTAGGAAATATACAGTACAGAAATTTGATATGGGAAGGGATTAAATCTAATGCTTCTTCTCCATCTCAGAGTTTTAACGATTCCTGTCTTTGCAGACTTGTGTAATTTAGCATGAAGAAAACAATTAAAAAGAACAAACACTGTTGCAAGTTTACTTTTATAAATCACCTCTCTGGAGAGAAGGTGGGCTTCTCCTGTCGTTGACTCTGAACAAAATGATCATGATTTGAAAGAGAGGTTGGAGCAAAGTGTAGTCCGAATGCTCATGTGAGTCACTCACATTTACAAAGGTGAGAGGAAGAGGTCCTAGACTTCCAAGGGTTTCAGGCTGCTATTCTATAAACCTGCTTTCAACCAAGGCAAATCCTTTTTATTTATTTCAAATGCCTTTGAAATACCTTTAGTTATTTGCACATTGCTTCCTTGAAAAACAGAAAAGATATGTGTATGTGGATGATTCAGCTGAAAAAAAAATCTTTTAAATGGCCATTCTCATGTTCCTGATACAGAGATAGCATTTTGTTGCTATTTGTTTGCATTACAGAAGTTCCAGCTGAAATTATCTCCCTCGGTAGCTAGACAAGATACTTGCTCAGGAAAAGGTTAATCTGGATCTAGGAATGTAAGTCCTAAATCAGAATTGTACCCAGCTGGCAATGCATCGGATATTTCCCTCCTGTCTGCCAACTTTCTCCCTAGAGGAGCTAAAGACTAGGTTTACAGACAGTAGACGCAGATGGAGAAGTTGAACAATTCCCTTTCTCCTCAGAAACACCTGGAAAGCAAGATAAAATGCAGGGTGCATCCTCACTTATGCACCATGCTGTCTGCTTTGCGTACAGTAGGTTGGCAGCCTGTGTCTCACGTAATGCGTAGGGCACTTACAGGCACCTAAACAATGACGGATGTGCATGGGCTTTCACTAACAAGTAGACCAGGCTAAACCTTTTTTATTTCAGAATGTGCTGGAAACAGATACCTGAGAATGAATTTCATATTGAAATAGTTTGGATTTAAGGAGAGCATGGGCTCAGGCTATCAATTAGACACAGCCAGGATGGTTATGTGGGTTGAATTGAAATCTCTTAAAACCTGGACCAGTATCTTAACCAGAGACCCTATTTCCCATTTGGGTCAGTGGGATTTTATGCACCAGGGCCAAGAATCACATTATTCAATGGTAGATGTATAAGCAGAACCTACTACAGTTTTTACTAGCTTAAGGCTATGACTTTTTCCTTCCTTGGAAATGGGTTGGTGATGGAAGGGAGCATAGAGTTAACAGTTTTAGCTTCCTTCTTCTCTACTTTCTCTCCCTTTTTGGGAGGAAAGGAAGGGCTTCTTCTTTTGTAGGCTGAAATTATCACCTGCCTTCTTCAGGAAGCCTTTGACACACTGGGGGCAGGAGGAGAGGCATGTGGATATTGTTGTTTCTAGGGATGCATTTGTGAGGCTGGACATGATGGCCACTGCCTGGTCCTTGGGCAGATCAGCCACGCAGACAGATCATCTGTGAGTCTGATCATCAGCAGCAATGGGGCAGCTTTAGGAGACAGTGAGCAATTCAGAAGGATGCGTTGAACTTCCTAGTGCTGTTTTAGAGCCAAACATTTCTTCAGCTGCTTCTGTGTTAGGCATACATAGTAGGTTTGAATAGCAGATGCAACATGGGCAAAATTGGTTAAAACCTTCCATTTCTCCATGAATCTGTCAGAAAACACTTTCCAAAGTGTTTCCTAGCCTAGGAGGTCTTGGTACCTTCTGGTCTCTGAGACCAATACATCAGCAGAGCCCTGTTTACTTGACAAACAGACCTAATGTTATTTCAATTTATATCAACTGAAGACCAAGTATGTGTGTTCTAGCCTTGCAGATAGGAAGGCCAGGTAGGTAACTAGCTTGAATCAGAGCAGCTCTGCAGGCAGAACTGTAGGTGTTGCATCATAAAACAATTTCCTGAGTCACCAATAGCAACTAAATTTGAACAGCTTCTTTATGCTGCCAAGCAAATCCAGGAGAGTAATATGGCAAGGCAGTGGAGCGAGAGAAAAATAAGTTTTCATTTAACTCTGGTAGGAGTTAACTGGAATGTGAAAATTTGGTGATCAATTCCTGCTATAGAAGGAAACCATTCTCGTTGTCCTGAGGGGCAGAATTGTGGAAACAGCTGATTTTTTGTATTCATGGCCTGAGTGAAAAACACTAAAATTAATTTATTTGAGCTTGATCCAAAGCAAAAAAACCCAACAGTAAAACCAAACAGATTTCATGTCAATTGGAACAGTTCATTTTCTTTTTTAACAGTTGAAAAACTACATTTGGGTAAAACATAGGTCTCAAAACTTTGTTTCTGTACCAGAAAATTCCAAATGTTCCATTAAAAAAAAAAAGTAGAAACAGGAATTGACACTTTTAGTAGTTGAGAGTATGTGAATTTGTAATTTATGACAATTAAACTATCTGACCAAAACATTTCATGCCAGTCTGCTCAAGGAGGTCTGGTAGCAGAGCTACAAGCTGCATGGGGGCATGTTTTTGTATGCCAGAGCGAACACAGTTAAACAATCCTTCCACCCCACAAGAGAAAAAGGAAAATGTTCATGCAAGTGAAAGCTCCAGTACGAAGTAGACAGAGGCCTCTAAAAGATGAATGAGCACTGGCAGCTCAGTGCTTTCCTCGTGATGTAGGTAGTCCATGCAGTGGGACTTGCAGGGAGGACTGAAGAGCAAGTCTGTCCCAGGGATGTCAGGTTTTGCCTTCATGTTTAAAGCAAGCTGATGTGAATGGAGAGGCTCTCCTGGGTGTGGAGGGCTGTGGCTTGCACGTGCTGCACGTACAGCATGTGTTGTGCTGCATGAATCCCTAACGTAGCCAGCTCACTGTAACGGAGGAGCCTGCAGCCAGTTCTCAGTTGGTATCGGTGATTACACCACCTGCATGGCCTTGCCTTTATTAAAAGGTGCAGCAAGAACTTCTCATGCAAACATCCTTCCTGTTTGACAGTAGAAATGATGAATAGAGTTGTTTCCTTGTGAGAAAATCCTGTAATAGCTCAAATGACCAAAATGGGAGAATCTCTTTTATGGATGGGATCTGCACAGTGTGCTGAGCGTGGATCGGAGGGCTGTTTGATGCTATACCACTCGGGGTTCCCAGGATCTCAAGGGGTGTAAGGTTATCTGTGCTATTCTTTCTTTCTTTATAGTCTTAGCTCTAATAAATAACATCTTAAATGATACTTTACAGAGGCTGAGTGCCCCACCATTTAAAAAGGATGTTCAGGTCCTTGAATGCGTCCAGAGGAGGGCAGCAAAGCTGGTGACAGGGCTGGAAGGCATGTCCGATGAGGAGCAGGTAAGGACTTCGGGCTTGTCTAGTTTGGAGAAAAGGAGGCTGAGGGGTGACCTCATTGCTCTCTACAGCTTCCTGAGGAGGGGGAGTGGAGAGGGAGGTGCTGATCTCTCTCCCTGGTATCCAGTGATAGGACGTGTGGGAATGGTTCAAAGCTGCACCAGGGGAGGTTCAGACTGGACATTAGGAAGCATTTCTTTACTGAGAGGGTGGTCARACACTGGAACAGGCTTCCTAGAGAGGTGGTCGATGCCCCAAGCCTGTCAGTGTTTAAGAGGCATTTGGACAATGCCCTTAATAACATGCTTTAACTTTTGGTCAGCCCTGAAGTGGTCAGGCAGTTGGACTAGATGATCCTTGTAGGTCCCTTCCAACTGAAATATTCTATTCTATTCTATTCTATTCTATTCTATTCTGTTCTGTTCTGTTCTGTTCTGTTCTATTCTATTCTATTCTATTCTATTCTATTCTATTCTATTCTTAATTCTGTTCTTACTGGGATCATGTCACATCCCACCTGTGTGGGAGAGGTGACTCAGATTCGCAAATTCCCTCGGTATGGATTAAGGTGAAATGACACTCAAGGTCTATACATAAGCAAAGACTTTTACCCTATAGCTAGGCTCATTGGTAAATAATTGGATAACAGAAAAGCTTGTTGCTCGTCACTGTTGTGGGAGTTTATGAAATAATTGGGTAGCAGAAAAGCCTGTTGCTCACCACTGCTGTGGGAKTTTATGCCTTGCRTTACTTACTAGGAAAAGGTAAAAGAATAAAAGAAAGGGAGAAGGAGAGAGCGAGAGAAAGAAAGAGAGAGAGAAGGAGATCACTGGTCCAGGTTCCAGCTCTGGTTCAGCCAACGGGGGTCTCAGGTCTGCAGGAGCGCTCCTTCAAAAGTTCCCRAAATGAGTCCCAAGTCCCCAGATCGAAAGTCGAAAGTCCCCCCTAGGCACTTGCCTTCCCCTTTTATGCCYGCCGTTCACTTCAAACCGCCCCTCTGCTACGGGGGCAGTTTCGTAGTTCGCCTCTATTGGTTCTTGTATGTCTCGTCTTCACTTAAAGTCACAGTGTCCTTTCTTTTTMCTGSGCATMTTCARTGRGRARGGGGCTTTGTTGGGTAGGGGGCTTTTCCTGCTGGTGGGTGGATTTTTTAGTATGCTAATTAGGATAGTTCACTCGTAGTTCAAGTAGTTGTTTCTTTG
>JAYKAV010000922.1:1551041-1594274 GCA_035582835.1 Phoebastria nigripes | reverse complement strand
TAACTCTCTACAGAGGAGCCTTCCTGGGATTCACCATCCCTCAGTCTTGTGAGTGTTGGAGACATTCCTCGGACAGGCTCAGGGGATCTCCACCGCCTGCACCCTTATCAAGTTTTGTCTCCTGTCATTGGAAAACAGTTCTTTGTTCCAGTGGGTTACAAGTTGGCCTTGGTGTTAGCTGCCAGTTGGTCTCTTACAGATCATAATGGACCAGCACCTCCTGGTGCAAAGCAGTGCGTAGGTTGTTTCAGTGTGGGAGCAGGTAGTTTCAAACGCAGGAAGGTAGCAAGAAGGACTTGCCCCTGCACTGTGAGGCTCAGAGAAGGCTTCAGAAGAGGCTTTGACAAGTTGAGTTCTGTGATGAGGGTGGTGAGACACTGGCACAGGTTGCCCAGAGAAGTTGCGGATGCCCCATCATTGGAAATGTTCAATGTCAAGTTGGATGGGACTTTGAGCAACCTGATCTAGTGAAAGATGTCCCTGCCCATGGGAGGGGGGTTGGACTAGATGATCTTTAAAGGTCCTTTCCAACCCAAACCATTCTGTGATTCTATGATCTGGGTACTTCTGTACACATTGCTGCCTTTTAGCTTCAAAATACTATCACTATCCTTTATAGAAGAACTAACTACAGAGCTTCATTGTGGGCATGCTTCCTTACCACCGTGCCCAGTCCATCCAGAGCACAAGCTGGAGCTTATGTGCGAAGTGTGCCTTCAACTGTCCCCACGCTCTCTGCCTGCTCAGCCCCACTGGGAGCTCTGGAGCTGGATCTACACCTGCACCAGAGCATGTCCTGCATAAAGGGCATGGAGAGAACAGCATGGAGAGTAGAAGATGAAGTAGATGCACTGGACTCATGAACAGGCAGTGATAAAGATAAGTAATTTACTGGGAGATTGCAGGTGTGCTTGCAATGATGTCTTCACCTGGATTGGGTGAGACTCCCCAGGCTGCTGTTCTGCTGGATTCCTGTATTCCTTTATCCACTTGGTTAATGGTCCTATGGGACCACTCCAGCACAAGAATGATCCCTTGCTACTGATTATCTTAAACTATGTACAAAATACCTCTGGACTATCATCTTAACTATGCACAGAAGACTGTCCGAAGTGGCCATTTTTGCACCTGCCTGCACAGTTACTACTGTATACCAAAGCATCTTACCCATGTACAGTCAGGTCAGTTCTGTAGGAGGAACTGCCTGGGAAGTCTCTGGGATGGCCAGATTCACCACCCCAGGATGTGACTCGGCACACTGCAACAAACAAATTGGTCTAGGCACAGGCAGGAGCTGCCAGGAAGAGTCTCTGAAATTGAGTTAGTCAAGAGTTTAGTTGCAAGGATCTCTAGGAGGGCAGTAAATCACCTTCTCTCAGGTAGGACTGTTGTCTCAAGCCAGTCCATTGTCTCATCCCTGCAGATAATGAGCTCAGGATTTTCTGGACACCCAGGGAATTAATGACTCAGGTGCACTGGGTGTGCACATAGGCACAGCCCTGATACCCAGTTATACCACAGTTATAACTGTAGGACAAACTTGAGTTTCACATTTATGACTTAAATGCTCTAGCTTTCACCATAAAGTCTGCACTCCAGGTGGCTCTAACTCATATGCTGACAACACTGGGCTAATGAGAGGTCTGCTTGGTGACTTTGCTGCCATTTATCTCACAGCTCTCATGAGGGGGTGGCTGCTGATTGGGCTATCCGTTGACACTGTATTTAACATTTGCAGGAAACATCTCCTGGGTGCCCTCTGTTCCCTTACAGTAGCCGGTAGGGCTTCTTGTGTCTTCCTCAGAAGCCTGTGAATGTTGGGAAAAAGATCCTGGACTAGGTAAATGATTCCTCTGATCAAATACGGCAGTTCCAGTATTCCTTGTATGTGAGTTATGTATATATATGTATAGTATACCTATGTATGTGAGTTATCACAGGGTCACAGGGTAACGGAAGCTGGAAGGAACCTCAGGAGGTCTCTAGTTGAACCTCCTGCTCACAGCAAGGTCAGCTATGAGATCAGACCAGGTTGCTCAGGGCTTTATCCAGTCAGGTCTTGAAAACCTTGAAGAATAGAAGCTGTCCAGTCTCTCTGGGTTACCTGTCCCAGTACTTGACTGTCCTCATGGGGAAGATTTTTCCTTATAACCAGTGTGAACTTCCCGTCCTTCAATTTACATCCATTGTCTGTCATCCTCCTGCCATGCACTGCAGTGAAGAGCTTGGCTCTGTCTCCTTCATGACCTCCTGTTAAACACTGGGGGCTGCTGTTAGGCCCCCTGAAGTCTTCCCTTTTCCAGGCAGAACAAGCCCAGCTCCCCCCGTCCTCTCCTCACAGGTCAAGTGCTCCAGCCCCAACCATCTTGGTGTCCCTCCCCTGAATTTGTTCCAGTTTATCAATGTCTTCCCTGTATTCCCTGTATCACCCCAAAACTGGATGCAGTACCTTCGTGTGGTCCAATGAGCGCTGAGCAGAGGGGGATAATAACCTCCCTGGACCTTCTGGCTCTGCTCCTGTTCAAATGGTCCAGGAGGCTGTTGGTGTCTTTGCTGGCAGGACACAAGGCTGGCCCGTGCCCAGCTTGCGGCCTGCCAGGACCCCCACGGACTTTTCTGCAGAGCAGCTCCCCAGCCTGCCAGTCCTTTACTTGTGTTGTTGCCAGGGGCTCTTCTTCCCAGGGGCAGGACTTTGTATTTGTCCCTGTTGAATTTCATGAGGTTCCTGTTGTTCCCTTCCTCCAGCCTGTCTAGGTCCCTCTGAACGGCAACCCTGCTTCATATGGACTTTCTCCCCAGTGTGGTGAAAAGAGAAGGCGGATGAAGAAATAGGGATGTTGTTTTTTCTGCCTCTCCCTTTTGTTCTTTCAGCTGCAAAGAGGTTTCTTTAGGGGGACAAAATCAAGAAGCATTTACTAAAGAAGTATAACTCCGGAGAAAACTGAACAGTAGCCTCCACTTGAGTAAGTAGACAAGCAACAGTAAGTCTATGCTTAAAAAGTCAGCTCTGGACGGGGAAAAAAAGGATGCAAAATTGTAAAGAGCTTTCATTGAATGTAGAACAATGTCAGCCTTCTGTAAAAAAAAATTCAGCTTATGAAATAATTAAAAAAAAMCCCTGTAATCTAAACATCATGGACATTTGGACTGAAGCCTGTTTTCTCCAGTCAGAATGTGAGCAGAGCTGTGCAGCACCCAGGAGTGATGAGATCAGTGTCCCTGGCTCACTTCATACAGAATTACACTAAACTAGTGAACCTAATAAAGGCAGAGAGTTGTGATTTCAAAAGCCCTAAGTCTGACTAATTTTAACAGCCTGACACGAGCATGCAGTTGCTCTTCCCTGAAGATATGCTGGTGCCTACTAATCATCTCATTTTGGGATGTCTGCACTCGGGCGGTAGCTGCTCCAAGCTGACTCTGAAATGGGTGCTGTGCAGAATGAATGAACTCAGCAGCAGTTAGGCTCACACTTGATGAGATAAATTATGGCATAACAGTGTTCAGCTCCTGAAATGGGAAAGACTGGCATTTTGCAGTCGGGAACATATGTTGCATCTTTTTTCCAATGCCATCACTTTGGGACAAATGCACTTTGAATGTCAACTGGTTAAGAATCAGTAATATCCATTCATAAAGAGTTCCAATGCAGGTGTTACTATGTATGGGAGGAGAAAATACCATGCTCCTTGAACAGAGGATCTATTTCTTTCTATTGGAATGGAAAGCATTACCAAATGAGAGCTCTCCCCCGTTCCCATGAGACTAGTTTTCTCAGATCCACTTTATATCAGGATAAATAACCACACAAAAATTCTTAAGTGGTGCAAAAGGGACAGGCAGGCTCAGAGACTTTGTATCTGAATATTTGGCTGTATAGAACATTTGGAGTTTATCTCTGAATAGATCTGGACACAGTAAACCATACCTTTTCATGTAGAATAATCTGCTCAGAAGACTTGAACACAGGACCAGTGTGTCTGACTCTGAAGTGCCAACGTAGGGTATGCATCAGAAGGGATAGCAAGGCTATCCTTACAAAGCAGCACAACCGCCTGGCTTCTGCTGCAGAAGATGACTGTCTTCCCTGTGTCCCACTGCTCCCTCTTGTTTTAGCTTCTTTGGAGCTACTGGATGCTGTAATTTATAGGAGTTTTCAGCCTTCAGTAAATTAACTGAATGCACATCTGGTCTATAATTGTAGGATTACAAAAGTGACATTTATACAATTTTCATTGTGTGCTCTTAGAATAAAGCTGAAGATTGGGTCTGCAGGCTCTCTCTGCCTCCTTTGAGCCTGTGGAGACAGTGTGACAACACACACTGTACTTTCTGCTTATTTAATATAAGTGCAGCTTGTAGCCATCACCACTGCTAGAGAATGTGGAGTAAAACACAGCTTAAGCCCTATGTACTGATTGCATCAAGGGCTTTCAAGGAGCAACTCTAAGATCAGCTGATATCCTCATTAGTTCACCCAGCAGTTTTCAGCAGGAGCAGCTCAGCAACCTTTGTAACCATTGATGGGAAGGTTTCTTCCTGCTTGCAGGGAAGAATATAAAATAATGCGTTATTTTCCAATGTAAAAGATAGATTTTTTTTTTTCACATTATGAAGCTATAAGTGTGACATGATTTAAGTCAGCCTCAGGAATGCTGATTAAATGCAAATAAAGGAGAGAACGATATATTCTGTGCAACCCCTACTTATATATATTGCTAATACAGTTTGTGTTGAGAATTTCAATGCAAGAGTAGCTATGGTTCATCTACCAGCTGTAACTTTAACTGTGACTGTAACTGTCCGCTTGCAAATGTGTATATTGCTCATAAGCTGGAAGCATCTATGCTAAAGACCATTAAATTGATGTGCTGATATACACACGCAAAAGGTTCAAGTTCCAGTTGCTGCGTAATTGAAATACTCGTTATACATATACAGTCAGAGTTAGACATAATGGCAAATACTGCATTTATTGATGTATAACCATCGTATTACTATTCAACATATGCCTTGACTCTGGGAAAAGCCTATAGATGTGGAACGAATTGGCTTGGCTAAATGGTTGATGTTGTAAAGATCAATTTGAAATTGAGGTGGAGGAGGAGGGAGTGGGAAAAAAAAAAGCATTAAAAAATACCCAGCAGCAACAACAAAACACAGAAGACACACTCCTGCATGTGTAACTGTGATCGAAAGCGTAAAGCACATCTTCAGTGTTGCTGGGTGTGATTCTCTTTCACTTTCTTTTGTTTGGGGATGGCTCATGGCTACAGGAGATATTCAACTCCCCAGTGGAAGAGCAGTCTGGGAAAAAGGATTTTCATCCTTTTTCATCCAGGGCTGAGACAAATCATCATAATATGCATGAATTTATCATTACCAGGTGGATTAGCCTGTACGATGAGGTTCTCTCTCTCTCATTCAAATCACAAAATTATTCAGGTTGGAAGAGACTTTGGGAAGTCTCTAGTTCAACCTTCTGCTCAAAGCATGGTCACCCAGATGTCAGAGCAGGTTTCTCAGGGCTTTTTCCATTTGGGACTTGAAAAACTCCAAGAACAGTGACAGCACAGCCTCTCTGGGCAGCCTGTCCCAGGGCTTAGTTGTCCTCGTGGGGAAATTTTTTTTTTCTTTATCAATGTCTTTCTTGTATCAGGGATGTGTGTATGCAAAACTGGACACTATGTTTTAGGTATGATCTACAAGTGCTATCTAGATGGGGGATGATCACTTCCCTGGATCTTCTGGCTCTGCTCCTGTTCATTCAACCCAGGAGGCTGTTGGTCTCTTTGCTTGTCATCTGCCAGGACCCCTAAGGCCTTTTCAGCAGAGCTGCTCCCCACCCCATTGGTCTCCAGCTCATCCTTCAAGCAATTTTTTTTTTAATTTCATAAGGTTCTTGTGTACCCCTTCCTCCAGCCTGTCGCCGTCTCTATGGATGACAGCTCTGCCCTCAAGAGTTTCAGCGGCTCCTCCCGATGGGTACGAGACTGTTGTGGGAGAATGATGAAAGCCTTGCTAGAATTGAGGTAAATGACATCCACTGCTCCCCCTCATCCACAGATCCAGTCATTTTATCCTAGAAGGCAGTCAGGTTGGTCAGGTGTGATTTACCCTTGGTCAATCCATGCTGACTGTTCCCACTCATCTTCTCCTTCGTTTGTCTGGACATGGCTTCAAAGGGGACTTGCTCCAAGAGGACTTGCTCCATGAATTTCCCAGGGATTGAAGTGAAGCTGACTGGCCTGCTGTTCCCCAAATCATCCTTTTGGCCTTTTCTAAGATAGGTGCAATATATTTGTTACTGGCCAGTCATCAGGGACCTCTCCTAATCTCTGGAGACTTTCAAAGATGACTATGACTGTGGCTGTGGCATCAGCCAGTTCTCTCAGTGCCCTTGGATGAAGCCTCTGCTACCTCATTTTAACTAGATCCAGGCATGCCAATGATTATTGCATCCCCAACCAGCCCTTCTGTGGCAGTAAGCAGCACTGTGATCCAGCTGTGTGTCACCCCTGACTGGCCCATCCATTACCTCTATGAAGAACTTATCCCCAACACACTCCAGAAATCTCCTGGACTGTTTTCATCCCACCATGTTGCTCTTCCAGCAGATATCAGAGAGATTAAAGGCCCCGATGGGAACAAGGGCATGTGATCCAGAGCTGTTTAAAGAAGGCTTGTCTACTTCCTTACTGTGATCGGGTGGTCTGTAACACACTCCCACCACAATGTTGCCCTTACTGGCATCTTTTCCGCACCTGACCCATGAGCTCCCAACCTGACTGTTGTCCATCCTGTAGAGAAGCTCCTTGCATGTGTCTGAGCTGCTCCTTCACATGGGTGACCCTCATCCTCACTGTTCCTGCCTATCTTTTCTGAAGAGCTTGTATTCGTCTGTGGCAGCAGTCCAGTTGTGTGAGCAGTCTCACCAAGTCTCCGTTGCTCTTGCAATGACATAATCTTGTGACCATATGTGGAACTTTAGATACTTTGTTTACCAAAGTCACGGTGAAGCTTTGTGCATGTAGATATATTTATGATTTTTCTTTTTTTTTAAAAAATATAACTACTTTTTCTCCAGGTGACTGATTCTGATCTATTCGGGTCATCTCCATGTTAGCTTAGGATCCCACTTGAGCTGAGACTCTAGGATATGCTGGGAATCGAAGGGTTTAATAGCAGAGAAGGAACAAAAAAAGTGAAATAAACAACCAAAAAATCCCACCCTAGTCCTGCGAATATAAAAGGGTGCAAGGAGGTTTTTATTGATTCCCTCATACCATGAACTTTATAGCACGTGTGAAAACAAGTTCTTTCTAAAATGGTCATTGGTGCCATTTTTCTTCATTGACAGCCAAAACGAGCAAGGGAAGCTTATATATTTATATGCTGGCCATAGCCCAGGAGTTATTGGGAAGGCACACTGAGACATCTATGCATATAAATGACTTTCAGTGTAAGAGTTATTGCAGAGATGGTCCTCCAGTAGTGATAAACAGATTAGCTTATCATCTCATATATTATAGAAGCAAGACACTGAGTAAGAACAATCAGATTCAACAGGACAGGAGATTGAAATATTAGTCATATTTCTTCTTCCATAATGAACAAAGTCTAGGCAGCATTACAGAGGCTCCAGTTTTCCTTTTCTTCTTGACCACTTTGTTAGAAATTAGTAGCTAATAGATAAGCTATAGGATAATAATTTTTTTAAAATTAGGTTTGTCCTCAGCAGTCCTATGGCAATATGGAAAAAATAGGCACATGCACAGTAAAAATTAGATACAGATTTAGCACTAGCTTCAAGTAAGCATATTAACCAGGTAAAATCCTTGCAGTTGTTATACTCACGCTCCCAAATGACAAATATCAGAGATCTTATCTTGGGCAATCAGTTCTCTCTTTCTAAGCTTTTAAGAATATTGTTTTTATCCCTAAACCATACATTTTCCATATAAATTTGTAGGATACAGCCAACAGTTATATACTCCATTGTGTAGTGTAGTGTAGTTTGTTCTCTGAGTATCATATTGCAATAGCTATTAGTATACTTACATCCATCCTTTGTTACAATCCTTAGCACCAGTCACAAGTGCAAGTAGTTGTAAGATTTACTGTCTGGCGAGCACATCTTAATCTAAAATACCCTTGTGATTTAGTATAGAGACATTTTAAACCCTAACATATTAATGTCTACAGTAATGTTGTTATTAACACTAATCGTCTTACTACTCAATTAAGAAAAATATATGCTTTCTTATTACACACTTATGTTCAAGGTCTTACATTTATTTCTGTTCTGCCAAAGTTTTGTGCATGTGATGTATACCTCCATAATCAGTAATGGGAAAAGAACTAGTCTTGTTAAAGAAGAAATATTGATGACCTTTCTCAGCATAGCTGAAGGGTTAATGAGGTTGCCCAGGTTGTAGGAGATCTGTGTTCAGGTCAGCCAAAGGGACTCAAAAAACACACCTCCTGAGAGAGTGGTTTTCCCAGCCTAATCAGGGCAGGTGTTCTGGGGTCTCCCACACCCCAGGTGAATGCAGTAACACGGAGCTGCTATATATAATGTAAGTGATACGCTGACATTGGCCCTCTTTCCTCCTGTGTTTTAAGCAGTTACACCTGTACTTTATGAGGAGGCTGTTGGGGCATTAGGCATTGTCCTGGTTTAACCCCAGCCAGCAACTAAGCACCACGCAGCCGCTCGCTCACTCCCCACTGGTGGGATGGGGGAGAGAATCGGAAGGGTAAAAGTGAGAAAACTCATGGGTTGAGATAAAGACAGTTTAATAGGTAAAGCAAAAGCCACGCGCGCAAGCAAAGCAAAACAAGGAATTCCTTCACTACTTCCCATCGGCAGGCAGGTGTTCAGCCATCTCCAGGAAAGCAGGGCTCCATCACGCATAACGGTGACTTGGGAAGACAAACACCATCACTCCAAATGTCATTCCCCCACTTCCTTCTTCTTCCCCCAGCTTTTATATACTGAGCATGACGTCACATGGTATGGAATACCCCATTGGCCAGTTGGGCTAGCTGTCCTGGCTATGCTCCCTCCCAGCTTCTTGTGCACCTGGCAGAGCATGGGAAGCTGAAAAGTCCTTGACTAGTAGACTACTTAGCAACAACTAAAAACATCAGTGTGTTATCAACATTATTCTCACACTAAATCCAAAACACAGCACTATACCAACTACTAGGAAAAAAAAAATTAACTCTATCCCAGCTGAAACCAGGACAGGCATGCTGTGAGAGCATGTGCTGATCTGATCAGGCCTCTCAGGGGTCTGTGTGCTCCTTTTTGCCTAATTTTTGGGTCTGGCTTGAGTAGAAATAGGTGCCAAACTACTGAGAGGGGGTGTACGCAGAGCTCTGTGCACCCGGGGAACTTCACAATCCAAACAGACCAAATGAGCTGCATCTCTCCAATACAGTCATAACGAGAACTGCCCTGTCAGGAATTATAAGGTGATTTTGGGAAAGACGGCACTAACGCTGGTTGTAAACTGTTTCTCACTTTAGCTTTATAGTGGGGATAGTCATTGTGCAATATTGCTCACTACTGGAACATTGACATTTGCATTTATGAAATTCGACTGGAGTATCTCTTCACTTGGAAGATATCTAAATGCCTCTTTTCAACACTCAGGAACATAACTCTGAAGAGTGATCAGGGAGCAATAGCAAGTTTATTGTCCAGTAGATGGTGGGAAAAGGCGTGCGTTGGTCCGCTCTGAACATTTCCAGAGATGTCAAGAGTAACTCTGAGAAGGGAAAATGTCCCTGCTGTTGCGCTGGGCTCTAGATGCCTGTTGAAGACTATGTGTTACACAAAGGGTCCTCCTTGGGGTGGCTCTGGTGACAGGGAGCTCCCAAATCCAGCTCTTGGGGATTGCCTGGTAGCGCAGCATACAGTGAAAGGGTATGAGGGTTGTCTTGACACATGCTAGCATGGGCTGGAGTCAGTCAGACGTCCAGCATCCAGGGCACTGTGGTCTTCAGAGTCACATATAAATTATGGGAGTCTGGTATGATGGGCAGGGAAGGACACTCCAAAGTCATTTGTCAAACTAAAATATCTCCTCACCGCTGTGCACAGCCAATAAATAATTGCAGCTTTCACCAGCTATTCATGTCCTGAAGAGGTCCACTAGCTTTTTAGGGGAAATGCTGTTAAAGAGATTGTCCACACCAGCAGCACTGTGGCCAGGCCTTAGCTGGGGACCTGAGGCTTCTTCTAACTGTGACGGATGTGTTGTCTCCTATGCATTCCCCTCCTAGGGAAGAATCCAAAGTGATTTCTCTTATATGAGCTGATCCAGAAACCACATGAGAATGTCTTTTTGAGGTCAAGGGCTAGCTGGCCACAGTCAAAAGCAAGCCTGGGACTGTGCCAACACGTGCAGATGATGTCGTTGCACTGCCCACAGCCTATGTGGTCTTTACCCACACAGAATACCTGAGGATAAACAGAGATGTCCTGACTCTGAGACCAGACCAGAGCCCACTCAGTGTGGCTAACCCCACCAGTGGGGGTAGGGCACCTTCTGCAGTTTGCAGCATGTGCCATGAAAGAAAGATCTTGTTCTTGCTGAATTAAGCACTCCTTTGCACCCACAAAAGAGTAGTACTGGTTGCCAGGTCTAATAGTAAAGGCAAGATGAAATGTTTTACAGAATTACAGGAGAAGTCGGTGCAGATATCTGATTTTCATTGAGAAACAAGAGCTGTAAGGCTTTCCAACTTCACCTTTGAAAATTCTCTCCTTAAATTTTAGCTGAATGTATTTTTCAGGCATTCATAATATGCTTTAACTAAAAGGCAGAATTGTTATTTGGACAGTAGTTTATTTGACAATTAAACTTGTAATTGTTCATTTTAGTGCAGTTACAGATAAAGAAACCCTAGCCCACACCCTTGCTGACTCAACAGATCTGTCCACCTATGCTGACATGGTAAATCAAGTCCTGAAGTTTAATTCTGTTAATTTCCATGGAAAATTCATATGCTACAGGAGAATGCATTGCAATCTATTTTAGGTTTTGTATCACAAAATCGTTATTACTAGTTGGTGATTTGCAAGTCAATAAAAACCAACCAACTTGACTTCCCAATCCTCTGCTGAATATGCTGTCAGTTAGGAATAAGACCCAATCAATTTTACTTGCAAATTGGACAAATTTGATGTGGAGTCATTGATCAAGTACAGACGCTCCAGGAGTTGTTTTTTTTTTTTTTTTTTTTTTAAGAGACGAATTATATTTGAAAGTTAATTATGGCTTTTAAAACATGCACTCATCATTGCATTACAAATATATAAGCAACTATAATATTACCTGGATATTTCTCATCTGAACTCTTGGTAAATAAAAGGTGGAAGAATTGATTTTAAGAAATGCTCAGCACATATTCTGTGTTACACCCTGGACAGCATGCAACACACAGCTGCTTATTTTCTGTGACTAAAGCATTTTTGTACAGAAAGGGCCATATCTTTGCTGCAAAGCGCATTATCTAGAAGCCTGGCTTCCAGGTTGCTGCTGGCAGCAAGCTTCTGGTAGCTTAAGAGGCTGAGCTTAGTGAAAAACAACGGCGCTTATCTGTACTGTGGACTCCAGGGGACTCTTAACATTAAGGCTTTCGTTGCTGGCAGCACAAAAGGAGTTGCTTTAATGAGCTTTAAAATCACATTAGAATGCAATAAAAATCAAAGTTCTCAAAAAGCATTCTTAGCAAGATCTGCTCCCTGGATAGGCCCATGGTTAAGAAACTCCAAAATGGGTTTCAGGTAAAAAATCTTTTATCCTAAAGTTCCTCACTAATTATTTCCAATTTCCAACTACTCATCCCCGGGCACTATAATAGTGCTGAGCAAGAAATTAATCGGGAATGATTTATTCAGTGGACTTTACTGGTTTTAGGTGCTGGTTGCTCACAGTTTTCTCAGAGTTCATTCCTTATTTAAAATTGGTAGATGAGTAATTCCAGAGTGATATTTGGTCTGTAATTAGTTGGCAAAGAGCTCATTGTGCCTCCTGGATGTGATTGATGGATGAGAGTTTAAACAGATGTGTATGGCATGTGGTTGGCTTATTCTTTCAATTGGATGCATTTAATAGGATAATTGTGTTCCAGTATAAAAAATTGCATTTAATTTAAAGATTATAGCAGAGTCCTCTGAATCTTAGCTACAATGGGAAACATCCATGTCAGTGGGGCTGTGTCCTGCGTGATTAAATTTGACTGTGCTACAAATAAATAGCCCCCTGGTTTCACATTTTCTGTTACCTTCACTTCAGGTGGGTCAAGACTTCACCGTCAGTCTTAAAATTGGCTTTTTGAAATGTGCAGCTCTAGTCTGGTTAAAGGGAAGAGGCCAATGAAAGATGAAGCCCCCCAGAGAGGGTGTCAGTGCTCTGCCCTTCCTGCCTCATGCTCAGGAGGAAGAAGTCAAGAGTGGAGGTTGCTGACGGAGGGAGCTGACCTTGCACACATGCCTTGCAGGCACCGAAGTGTGCTGGGGGAACTGCAGGAGAAACTTCATTTAAGAAGGCTTTTAAAAGTTGCACTTTGAGTCTCCCGAGTTGACCTGCGTTGACGCAGTGAATGGTGTGCGGGTGAATGGTGCGCGGGCAGAAATGCCTCCCGTGAGAACACAGCTTGCAGCTGCTATTTTTGGAACAGTCAAAAAGCATCGAGGAAGCAGCTCCTCCCAGCTGGTCCCTGAGATGTTATTTTACATCCCGTAGTGCACCAAGAAACCAGCTGTGGAGAGGCTGTGGACACCTCCAGGGTGGAAGAAACAAATGTTTTTGRCTTTTTCAATAATAACGTAGGAAAGATAACACGACATTTCAATTCTTTTTAAGAGATCAGGACATGCACCCCACCTTGAAGCCATTATTGGTCTAAGCAACATTGCTGATGCCAGGTTGCTGACATTGCACGTGGAGTAGAGGCACTTATTTTCCCTTGGACACTATGTAGTCTCCTTGCCTCCCCTTCTCCCACACTGTTCCCTCATCCCTCACACACACTCCTTTTCCATACACAGAGCAAACCAGTCAATAATACATGACTTGTAGGCTTGGCAATTTATTCAAAATAAGACTCATCCCCACACCAAAGCCCAAGACAACATACAAACCTCTTAAATTCTATTTCAAGGATCTCTGGTCATGCATGGTTTTCCTGAACTTCCTCTTGTGGAACAGACCTAGAATGACCAACAGCGCAGACCCTTATCACACACCCCACGGACTGAACCAGTGAGCTGTTGTCTGGGGTCTGCGATGATCCATGCTTTCAGGTAGCGGCTGGGAAAGCAAAGCAATGCAAGTGAGAAGGAAGGTCTAAATGATAAGGTTGGGACTGCAGAGCCGTGCTGTGCACCGCAGCTGCTTCCCCAGCTCTCTTGCAGATGGCATCACGTAGATGTCACTTCATCTGCTCCTAATTCCCATTAATACATCATACCAGCCACAGTGCATCTGATGTCATAAATGCTGGGAGCCGGCTCGTGTTTCGTTGTACTTCACAGCCTGCTGATTTTGGCACAGCCCAGTGAGTGCCGGGCAGCCTGCCCTGGCAGATACAGGAGTCTGAGCAGCTGGGGATGCTGTGTTCAGCAAGAGGACCACTTGCCATGTTGGGAAGAGGTGGGTTTGCTGCTGGGGGGCTGCCTTGCCTGGGCTTACCAGGGAGTGTTGTGCTGAGTTCATCCTCCAGACAGGAGCGGAGGAGATGGTAGGTGCAGATAGCCAGGGACTCAGATTAGATAGGAAAATAAGAGGAAAGGTTTTCAACTCCCTGTAGAAAGAACATGAGCTGGGGCAAGTAAGGGACAGTTAAGAAAGAAAAAAATGTTTAAACATCTAAATATGTAGACTGATGGCAAATAGGATTCTCAGAGAACCCAGCTCAGTGCTACTGGGTATAGTAGAAATTAAGTCTTTCCATCTGTCATTATCTAAATACCTTAAAAACCCATTAACTAATTGAGTTGCCACTATACGTGTCAGGGTTGAATTCAATTCTTTGCCCTGAGTTAAGTTTTCCTCCTGTTGTTTATGTGACTGAAAACATTCAGCTCAACATGACATCAGCTCTCGTTCCCCAATGCCTGCACGAAGATTTATGACAGTGTTTCCAGCAGCAAGTTTCTCCTGCTATTAAAGAAGAGACAGAGAAGATGAGCACATCAAAGACATGCCCTCGTCTAGCACAAGGCCCTCTTCCATAAAGCAGCACATCATTTTTGTTTTCCATTTGCCACTGATGTGTTCAGTAATGTGGCAGCAGCTGTGACAGGAGCAGTGAAGGTTCCTGACCCGTAACCTCCAGTCAGTGCTGGCGAATGCAGCAGAGAGGCTGTGGGACGATGGACATGCAGTCTCTTCAGGCAAAAAGTTATGCTCTGAAAAACCTTACTTACAGGGTTTAATTTGGCTGCATAGGCAAGGGCCTTCCACATAGCTGGGGTACTGCCAGCTCTCCTTCCTCTCGCTTGGGTGAAGGAGCTTCATTTACTTTGACAATGGTATCTGAGTCTCTAGTGTATCTTCCTCACGCTTTTCCTCATGCTGCCCCACAACAGCTTGCTGATGTTCTCCTTTGCCTTACCCTCTGCACCGGATAGTTGCAAGTTAGGTGACTTCATGCATGGAACTTTTCAGCCATACATGAAATGTAAACCCAATGTTCCAGATAGGAGATGAGATCACTGCAGTAGAGAACCGATTTGTCCCAAAGTGTGACTCTAGATAAGGAGAAAATATTCAAATTTGGTGTTACAGGAATCAGAAAATAAGGATGGAGTGAGAGAGTTCAGTGCAAAGTCGACTCTAGTGGTGGTGGAGTTCACAATTAAGTGAAGTCAAAGCAAACAATGAGGCAGTCAAGAAAAGCCTCCAACCTTATGGCTTGAAGGCCATCAAGTCAAGGATATGGCAAATGAGAGGAGGGAAGGAGGTGTCTGAAGACAGTAAATAGAGATCAGAGGGGAAATTCAGAGACAGACTTCACATCCTGCTGAAATACGGTCAGTGTAATTGCTCAAGTTGGAAGAGGACTGATCATTGTGACTTGGTGGGGCTAACAAATGATCACAATTTGTTTCTCCTTACCTCTAAGAAAGCACAAGACCAAGACCTCCTCAGCACAAAGCTAAGGCATTTGTAGGTGTGAGGGAAGAATGCCATCTTTCGAATCTAAACTACTGTTCCCACTAAATAGGTCTTCCGTCCAGCTCCCAGTAAGATGATTTTGATTTGCTAGGCTCCTAAGCTATAAAAAAGATCACACTCTGTGATGGTGTGCTCCCCCTGCCCGCAACCTGACTTTTTCCCCTGTAACCCTGCTCAAGCGATAACCACCTGTGGCGACTGTGATGAATGCATCTGATGGATGCAGATAACAACACAATAAGTGATGCATTCACCTAACCACAGTGCTGATCAATGTGTGACTCCAGCCAAATCTGGAAGAAACTAACTGCRGTCGGTATGTAAATATGACTATGAGTCAATCATCTTACCCCCATAAATAGCGGGCAGCCCAAGAGCCCTTGGAGCTCTCCTGCATCGCAGCGGGCTGCACGCCAGGATCTTACCTTGAGTAGGGACGCCTCTCAAGGTTACTCATCAAGGTTGAGAGATTCCTTGATGCAACAGATTCTTGGTAAGTGACTAATACCATGCTGAAACTTTGAAATCTTAGCTAAGTGATATAAAGGATTGATTGTGCATATATAATCCTTTAGACATAAACTGTTGACCAAGTCTGGGACTAAGTTTGGATCTAGCTGCACCTAGACTCCTCTAAGGGAAGGAGTTTAGAAAGCAAGGGGGTCCTTTCTGAACCTCATGACTCAATGGGAGGGTCTCCCTGACAGTTTTGTCTGACCCTGTACTCTATGCGGTAAATAGTCAAGTGTACCTTGCCATCGAATCTTGTTAAACCACTGTTGCATTTACCATTGAACTTTGTTAACTCACTGTCTTACATCAATAAACATACTGCTGCTTCTCTCTTAGGAGTGAAGTGCATCTCTCTCACTCCATCTGTGACACACGCCAATATGGCTTCATATTCAAGGAATAATTAGAGCTACTCTCTTAATCAGCACCCCACGCAGGGCAGAACTGTGGAATTCCCCAGTGACTGCAAGGGATCAAAGGGATCCAAACATATTTATTCTGTGTTTCTTTTAGTTCTTTTAGTTTTTCTACTTATTTACAGTGTTCTTTAAATCAAAGTCATCAGTTATTTCCACACACATGTTGAAAAAGTCTATCCATATTTAAATGCTTTATCATCAAGCATCTTTCATTTACTCTGTTTTAGAAATGATGAAAAAGAAACACATCACATTTCAATATTAGGCATGTTATGACAATTACTCTTTCTTCCATGTTGCCTATGACAGCTCTTCAGGCAAACATCAATCAATAGATGTTTTCCAACTTCAGAGGCAGTGTTTGGCCTATGACATCTCAGAGTTGCTTATCAATCAAGGTATATTTGAGAGACAAGGTAGCATTTAGATACTGTGATTGCCCTGTTAAGGATACGTGTTCAATAAACAATACAAGTAAATAGCATTGTGCTTGGAGCATCCAAAAAGCCAAAACTATAAATTACTAGTAACCTTTGGCAAAGCTTAATTTATGCATTCCCATTCATGCAACAATCATGTCTGACTGGATCTGTTTACGAGTGATCTCAGACTAATTTCTTCTTTAATTCCACCGATGCATGCAGTAATACTTTATATTTTCGCTAGAAAGTGAATCAGCTCCACATTATTCTCAATCTTCCCTCCCACCCTTGGGTTAATTATGTACTAGAGGGAGATGAATGTAGGAACTGGGACTGAACCAAAGCATTTCATTCCCAGCTTCAGGTAGGGATAGTCTGATATATTCCTTGAAAAGCAAATTTATACCACTTTTTCCTCACAAATTTGCAAAAGATCAAAATGATAGTGAAGAAAGCTTGAGATGAGGAAAAGAACTAATCACTCATGTTACTTACTCCCATGTTGTCTTTTCCGTGGAAAATCAATGGTTAGGACTTTTTAGAAAGGAAAAATTAATGGAAGTTGGACGCCCCTGCCAAGTTAAGCAGTTGGAGATCTTGGTCTCTACCTCCACAGTATCCCCAGGATAAGAGACATCCAAATAACAGTAAAAACAAGATATATATCTAAGAACCTTACAGGGTGGGTCACACAGTACTTTCCCTGTATAACTCTTCCAATTATTGCAATTTTAATCCATTTTAATCTTTTGTTTAATAGAATAAGATGTGTCCTTTTACCCTAAATCTTATCTGAATAAAACGTAGGGGCCTGGTTAAAATATGGGAGCACCATTCCTAGCAAGAGGTGAACACGGTTAGTGAGAGAGGGACTGCTCTCTGTGTTTTGAGCTTACCGTTCTTTGGGTTTGCTGGATGCTCTTCAACAGCACTGCAAGGGCCAGCCTGTAGGTTGCTGATCTGGTGCAAAATCTGGGGCAAGAGTTTTCCCTTGTCATTTCTCATGTGGAGCTCTTAGCTGGAGAGTAGGGAGAAGAGATGAAACTCTGGGATCACTCTGAACATGTCACACTGTGCCATATATTTGAACAGGGAAAGCCTACAGAAACTTCCTAAGAGTTGTAAGATTTTGTCCTCTGCTGGTAGTATGATTGCCTTAACCACCCTGGGTCTAGGTGTGCAAGTGATTGAGGGAGTGATAATTTATAAATAACACATTTTAGAAACCCATGAAAAAAGGCCTAAAATATCAATTCCATCTACAATGACACATTTTTAGTGTCAAAGTGTTCAAAGGAATTGATCAGTTCCCTGCTGGAGAGCTAGAATCTCATTTTTCTAGTCCAGTAGAATCACAAGATATTAAACCTTATGTTGTCACTGATGCAGGACTTCTTCCTACACCCATTATTTCCAGGTCAGTGTAAGAGGTGGTTGGGCTGGATGTTTGAGGCTACCCAGTAGTTTTATATGGTGGCCATTAAAATCCTGAGGGAGTGCTTTCGTATACATGGGAAGTACCTCAAGCTACATGCCCATCACTGACTCTTAGCCGCTGAATTGCATTTCTGAACTGTTTTAGGATTTGTAATTCTTTGGTCTTGGCTATTCTTGACCCTGGAACGGAATTGAGGAGGATGCAGCAAACCTCCCTTGCATCTCATATTAGCATCTTGCCAGCTGTATATTATAAGTGAGGCAGCAGATATGTATGCCTGGAGAAGTCGAATGGTGGGTTGGTGGAACAGACTGTCCAAAACTCCTTTAATTTTTCAGAGAAATGTTTTGACTGATGCTTCCTGGTGAAGGACAACTTAGACTGCTCTGCATACTAATGGGTTAGGCAGTGTTATAGATTCAAACAAGCTCGCTACTGCTACTTCTCCACATTCCCCTTTCAAAAATAGTATTAAAAGGTGGGCCTCATCTGACCAAATGGAGACACCTACACATATGATCTCATCATCTAATCTACTTTAATAATCAATGGGAGAGTAATGGGCACTTCAGCTCATTCTAAAATACTGAAAATATGCCAGATGTGTCACAACTTAGAAGTGACTGTTTCTCCCTGTTGAGTAGAAAGAGAGCCTATGGGGAGTATTTCACATATAGATATTGATACTGTGGATGTTTAAGGCTGGATTAAGACCCTAGGACCTGTCCTGGCAATGTTTGGCAAGACCTTTGGCATTGAGATTTGCTGCTTAGGCTTCTTTTCATGTTTTTCTTACGTGCTCTGAGATTGCTGTCATGGACTTTTCATAAAGGGATGCATTTTTTTTTTTCCAAAGGCAAAAGAGTTTAAAACACTTTTGGCACAAAAGTTGCATAATACTAGTATACTAATGGCTATAATGGTTTATAATTAACCTCTCCACTATGTAGTTTCAATAATATCTGCTGTATTCATTGTAGCACATGCAACAGAGGCACCACCAGCTAAGTAGTGTCTATAGACGTATTTCCTTCACCTTCTCTGTGATTTAGCAGTCTTCGCAAAACAACACGAGACATGGCAGATAACATTCTCCTCATAATTTGCTTGATGCTGGTGTACACTAAGTAAGGGGTAACAAGAGTGAAATTGATAGAATTATGCCAATACAAAACTGCATGTTCAAGATCAGAATTAGGCTCTTTTTATTTCTTCTGAACTGATAGGCCCCTAATTAGGCAAGTTCTTTTGCAGTAATACTAGTGGGAATAGTATTGAGGATTGGCTAAATTACTCGGTAGCTTTCTTACCAGCACCCTTACTTCTTGGATCTACTGAAGATAGTCAATATACTTTCCTGCATTTACTGTAATAACCCTTTTATACTAAAAAATTCCTTTTACTCAGAAATGTTAGCAGATAGTAATGTCCATTAGTGAGCTATGTCTTTGAAAACTGGAAGAAGAGGAGAGCTTAACAACACAACAGAGCAGACATGGGACTTTGAATAAAATCCAACTTTTCCTTCAAATCTAATGTTCTGTTTATTATCTGGAGCAGCGAGTGCTTGGAAATCTTTTGCAGACATCCAAACTGAAAAGCAGAAGAATGATTCAGACGTTAGAGGATGTGCAATACAACAGCAAATACTGATACACTAATTGCTGTGCTGCTCTTGGGTTAATTGAAAAAAAGCTGTCACTATTTATTCTCCTAAGACTAACATCTAGTTTACAAGGAAGCTCTATTAGTGGCTGCTTTAAAAATTAATTGACCATATCACAGTATTGAGAAAAAGCTGCACTCAAAAGAGTTGTATGAAATCTCTCATTGTATGTCTCTGCAAAACCAACAAGGATAAGTCCCTAAAGGACTCTTAAGCCCTTTCACAAGTCAACTGCATTCGGAATAGAAATACATAGAAACACAATACCATTTAATGCAGTGACATGTTGTTCATACCAATTCTTACAATACAAACAGCTACAGTGTTTTATGACCATAAAAGTCCTAGTCAGACCAGGAACCAAAATGTTGGATGATCTGAAGATCCATAGAAAAACAGTCCCTCCCTTTCACAACCTATTGCTGCCAGGCCTGACCCGGTTATGTATAAATGATGCCTTCCTTTATAGAGGAAGTGCTTCTGACTGGCTCAGGTAGATACTGCTTCTTCCATCGCCTCCCTTTTTAAGCATCTGCTTCATGGTTTGAGGGACCTCTTGAGTCCTGCGATCCGAAGGCTGACTTAGCGAAGCCCAGCCCTTCTGTGCCTGCCGAGCCCTCTGCGATTCAGAGCAGCATCAGGCTGCAAGGGCATTAGGGGAAGCGTTTTGCAAACCAGTAAGTTCCATATACTGGCAAAGATGTGAATGTAAGGGCTAACCTAGCATTGCCCCCGGGCTCTAGTGCCTAAGCATTGTGGTTTTCCTAGAGGAATGTGGATTCTCCTGTGTCGCAAATGAGTGGCTTTGAGGCTGCTTAAAGAATCACCATCAAAGGTATCAGCAAAAAGTGATTTTAATAGAAATTTATGAAAGCGCGACTTAACATTCGATGCCAAGGTTCACTCTATTACTTATTACATGGATTAAGTATACACAGGGAAAATCATATCAGAATTGAGGTTGAATGATTTATAGAGAGACCGAGGACAAAAAGGGTAAGGAAGACCTTCCTGTTGAGTCACGAGGTTCAGAGAAGACCTGGCTGGATCCAATCTTAGTCTCAGACTTGAACAACGGTTTATGTCTGATACAAAAGGAATAAGGAGATCCTCCCGTTGAGTCACGAGGTTCAGAGTAGACCCCCTTGCTTTCTAAACTCCTTCTCAGAGAGGAGTCTAGGTGTGGCCGGATCTACCCCTAGTCTCAGACCTGGTCAACGGTTTATGCCTAAGGGATTATAGGTGTTTAGCAGCAACCTAAAGTTCATTCACAGTTTTAAGGTAAATCATAAGATTTTAACAGCACTTAATCATTGACTAATTTAGCAGTTACAAAGTGAATTAATCAAGCTTACTACAATTACTAAAGTGACTCGATTACAGATTATGCTTATTACTGTCTAAATCAATACACACAAACACACACACACAAGAGATCTAGATCAATTCACACATGAGGTCTAGATCAATTCACACATAAGGGCCCAAAGCTAGATAAATTTATAAAGGCCTAAAGCTAGATAAATTTATAAAGGTATACCTGTTAAAAATTCCCCTCGAGTCTCGTGAAATACTCACGTTAAGTATCTTGGCATTTCTCAACAGGCGAAGGGTTGAGCCCCGAGGAGTGTCTCAGCCGAGGAGTGTTTCAGCCCAGGTCCCGACCGTCCTCCAAATATCGCAAACTCGAGAGTTCGCGAGCTCTGAGACGCATCCCACTCAGAGGGAGATTCTGGGCGCAGCCCGCTGCGGTCCAGGAGAGCTCAAAGGGTCTGGCTTGGGACTGCTGTTTATAGGTTTGCAAGATGATTGGCTTTAGTCCCCAGTAAATTTCCATCCTGGCCACTATCCAGGGTGATCCGGGATAGTAATTACGATATTGTTCCACAGTAACAATGGTATCGTTCCACTTGAGCTACGATCCAGGTAGGGAATGCTTCAGGGCTGTCAGGGATGATGAATTATCCCCTGCTCCTGTTCCCTACCTTGATCAGGTAGCTGGTGTTCCTGGTACGATCAGTGCTGCTCCCCACCTTAGCCATGTAAGAGTGCCTGGTACGGTCAAGGGACGCTCAACCGCCCAACTTGTTACACAATGGCTAAGGCCTGACAGGAGTTCCTGAGATCGTAGAGCGGCCCAAGGGAAGGGGGGGAAATGCACCACCACATCCTGGAACTCAGAGAGCAAAGAAAATGGGAAAACATGCAGAATCACAACAAACAAAGCTCAGAGGACCACAACAGGAGAGCAGTTAAAGCCACCTATGAAGGTTATTATTCTGGTTCTTGTTCATGCTGCTCACTCAAATATGCAGCAAATAGAAGACACCCTGTTAATTCTGGGTTTACACCAGCAAATGTAGCAACTTCTGGGAGATTTTGAAAGACACTTATGATATGGGTCCCTCCACCAGTAAAAGTCAAGTGTTTGAGTTTGTGTATATTTTATGTCACTGAAAGTTTGATGTGCTGATTTTTTCTGTTTAAGATGGACTTTCATCCAGCAAACTCCTCAAAGATTTGCTCCAGCTCCCTCTGAGGTGCAAACAAAATTAGGAACATGCAAGTTACAACTGGACTCTTGATAGTTCAAGAAAAATCAATTGTTATATCAAAGAGAAATTAGCCATTTGGATGGTTTCAGCTCTGTTAATGTTTCTCTAATCTAAGCCATAATAGCAGTCTCTTAAGTAACTCAATACCATAGAAAGCAGAGCCAAATGCTCTCATATCTATATTGTATATTACACCGATCCAGTTCAAAAGCAGTTATTCTCATTAACAGAAATAAAATTATTAATTTGAATGCTTTCCATGTCCTTGTGAAATATCACTTCTGATATATCTCAGTCTTCATCTATAGAAAAGGAAAGAAGAAAAGATTTTTTCCCTAATTAAAGTGGCCTGGTCAGAACAGAATCAATAGCAAAAGTCCAATTAATGGCAAGAGAGGCAATACCGGATTAAGGCCCTTTGAGAGATCAACAGATTCAGCAGAAATTCAGGTCATGTCACCCTCTCATTCCTACCAGTCTGTTTTAGAATTTTTAAGCTGGCACTGTCATTCTTTTACTGATTAGATGACACATTTAAAGAAAAAATAGAAGTCTCTCTGATATCCAGTTAATGGAGGGAAATTGTCTAGGTGTTGAAGCAGGAGAGTCAAGACTTGTCCTGTTTTGGAGTCCCCGCATGCCCTTTTGCTGTCCTTGCTCTGCTTCAGCTTTTCTATCTTTACTATGGGCATAATATTTAGTCACCTTTCAGGAGTGTTGTGCTTTCCAGCCAGTTGGCCCCCAGCATGTACTGGTGCCTGGGACTATCCCACCCAGGGACAGGACTTTCTGTTTCCCTGTGTTAAACTTCATGAGGTTTCTGTTGTCCCATTTCCCCAGCCTGTCAAGGTCCGTCTATGAATGGCAGTGCAACTGTTGGTGTTATCAAACAACTCCTTCCACTTTATCATCTGCAAACTTGCTCAGGGTGCAGCCCATCCCATCATCCAGGTCGCTGATGAAGATGTTAAACTCTATTATCCCCAGTGCCAATCCCTGGGGTACACCGCTAGTGACTGGCCTCCAGCTGGACTTTGTGCTGCTGATCAGAGCCCTCTGAGCCCAGTTGTTCAGCCAGTTTTCAGTCCACCTCACCATCCATTTATCTAGCCTGTACTTCATCTGTTTGTCTATGAGGATGTTACGAGAGACAGTGTTGAAAGTCTAACTAAAGTCAAGATTAAACAATGTCAACTCCTTCTGCCCATCCACCAAGCTAGTCGTTTCATCATAGAAGGCTGTCAGATTTGTCAAGCATGATTTCCTCTTCCTAAATCCATGCTGACTACTCCCAATCACGTTCTTGTCATTCATATATATGTTTGGAAGTGGTTTCCAGGAATATGATGTACTTGTTACTATTCCATCACAGTACATGCATGATGAATGTGAAGTTTTCCTCTATAAATATGTGTGTATGCATATACACATGTATATACACATAAGGGTGAATCAGCACACACAAATCTGCAAAGCCATAGGTGGTAAAATATATAAAATAGTCACAGAAAGAGTTTGAAAGTAGGAATTTGTAAGAGAAAATTGCTGATGCACACACAGGGCTATAAGGTGCTATATRTAATTAGTCTCCTGTTAAAATTGACATGGCTCTATTTGATCTATATTCTGTTGTGTTAGACAAACTCAAGGAGGAATTTGAGAATCATCTCCTAACAACAGCTTTCAGTTCTCTGGAGAGGCCCATGGCTGAAAACTACCCTGCTTGCATATCTTGACGCTGAAGTATTTGTACTTAAAGGAGAGAATAATAGCTGCAAGGTCTGTCTTTCTTCCTGTCCTCAGCACAAGAAAGGATTCCTTCAGCAGTGTATTTTTTCCCCTTGTCTGATCAATGAACTCCCCTATCTATTATCCGTGGTCTTTACCCATTAATCTCCTAGCTAGTAAATCAGTTTGATTTTGACATTGTCTGTCTTTTGAACAAATCCTCCAGGGTGGAATCAGAGCTTTGCTTTCTAATTCTGGAAATTAGTCAAATAGAAAGGTTTCTCTAACTTGTATGACAATTTTGGGACTGTCTGTGTAGAACTTCTTTATTCTTTTGGATATAGGTTTTTTTTTTCTGTGTCTGTGGCATACTGTGTAGCTCCATTTGGTGCACAGGGCTCTCTGTTGCCCTCATACCTCCAATGTTGGACTGAAACTCCAAGGAATTGTAAACTTGATAATCTTTTGTCTGACAAAGACAGAAATTTGACACTTTGGACTTAATAAGGTGGTAACTCAGCAGCATATCTCCTGGTGGATTTAAAATTTAAAGGGTCCAACTGTTTGATGGGATGGCAGTGTTACATTTAGGTGTGGCACACACAGTACAGCATACGATGGTATTCCTGAAAAGCATGAAAAGAGCTTTTGCTCTCTCAGGATCTATTGCTACTACAGATTTCTGAGCTGCCTTGCAAGCTGGAGGAGCTCCTTCCCGCAGCCTTACCTCTGCATTGTGCTGGCAATTATTTGTGGGGCCACAAAACTTCAGTGGTGGGAGTTCAGCTCACTGGCTGGGTTTCCCAGACAGCCCTTACTTGGCGTATTGACACAAATGAAGGGGTGTCTTGGAGACATGAATGAGGAGTCAGGGTCAGACTGTGCTTGGATCAGCAATGACACTGAGGGAAAAAATGATGTGGGATTGTCTCCACTAAGGCACTGAGAGGAAAAACAAATATCTCATTCTGCATAGTGTGTGGAGTTTTTGAAGGTCAGCAGGATGTGGCTTGAATGGAGGCAACTCCCAAACAGGGGAAAAAAGTTCCAAATAAACAAAATCAAACCAACCTGCTTACTGCAAGGCTGTGCTTTAGAAAAATCAATCGGCTCCAGAAATTCACTGACTCAGGAGGAGGGGTGACCTTGTGAGCAAGGCATTAAAGCCAAACATGTCAAATCACGGTCTCCTTATACAATAGCAGACAAGTGGGAGCCACAGCTTCCATCTGTGAAGGGTGACCATTCCGTGTCCCAGCTCTTTAGATCTGGGTTGTGGGCTGTGACACCTCTGCAGATCACCCAATGGCATGAGTAACACTTAAAGGAACTCACCAGGCAAGTGGTATGGCTAAACAAATCCCCAAATAGGCGAAGTCACTCCTCATAGAAATTGGGGTTTAGGTAAGTGGCTTTCTGGTTTTAAGAGAGTGGCATGAGTGGTTCTCCTGCTGTTCTGGTGCAGTCTCAGCTGTGGCAGCCGGAGAGCAGCAGCACTCCCTCCCTGTCAGAGGGAAGCAGCAATGTCCCTGCTGATTCCTTACAGAAATCTTCCACAAGTGGAGTTTACCTGTTTGCTACATGGGACATGATCAGTAAACCTTGCACCGTTTTTGATAGCACTTGTAACCAGTGTCACCTGCCCAGTTGTGAAGCTGTCCTATCCCAAGAGCTGCTGTATGGCTGGAGCCCACCCGTTGTAGTGCTGTAATGAGCTGGAACATGTGAAGCCACGTGCATCAGCCTTAATTTTTGTTGTCTCTTGTGATCTCTTCATTGACTGCTCCCACCTTGCCCAAAGCGAGATGGCTTGGGCTAGGTTTTTTGGGAACAGTTCTCCCCTGGGGCAGTTCTCCTCTCCTGACTCTTTGTCTCCAGTGTTTCTCAGCTGTGTGTGCATGTGCGCAACTGGAGAAACAATGGTGTCTCTACAAATCAATTGTCTCTTATATCTATTCTTCTAGAATAATATATTTATAGTTACCTGAGCTGCTTCTGACATTGTGGGCTAGCGTGAAGTCAATCACTCACTGCCATCTTTCATCATGCTGTTTTATCAGTGGATTGCTTCAAATGCGCTTATCTTGCAAATTGCACAGGAAGAGTTCACTCTTCCTTAAGGGTCATTTTAAAAATAGTTTCCAAGAAGGCATTTTCTAGTCCAAATTGCCTCTATTCTTTTTCAAATAAAGGAATACTGCCTACAACGGCTGAGCACATGAAAATGCTGAATCCAAACATGCTTGCATTTCAGGCTGTTTGAAGTCTGGATCCAAACTAGCTGGCTAGAGCTTCTTTTTCATTTTCCTTCACTCCCTTTAAGATTCATACATTTTCCTGAGGCTTATCCACTGGCAGTAAGCAGAAGAAGAATGTACTCTCATGCAAGGGAGGGAACCTTTTAGTGAGTAATTCACGTTGGGAATAATCCAATTATAAGAATTATTTGAAAAAATAATGGATTCTGAGCTACCTTTTTGCACAGCCAGTGACTAACTTTGAAGAAATACAGAAATCTATGTAAATCATAAATCGTTGCATTCCACGGCTGGTGCTTAGCATACGGAATGGCAGATGTCATTTATTTAAGCACAAAACAGGTTAGTCCTTTTCTTACCAAAAATAAAACTATTTATATAAGCAACAAGCCAGTTCCAAAAGATAATTGCCCCACAGGAAGAAAGCATTAGGAGCATTCACCCCCCACCTAATAATTAGGGAAATGATTAGCGCATGATAGCTGATAGTCTGTGCCTTATCACATACTGGAGACTGATGGACAGTGAGCTCACACTCCTAGTGAGCTCTGCCTTCTCCTTAGACTTCCCAAGCTCACGGTGGCTCTTTGGTAAGCCTGGAGGTCTACATCTCTGCTGAATACAGTCACCATGGTTTTGGACTTCCGTGTTCATGACCGAATCCTTCATTAAGGTGAGCCAGCAGGAAAGCTCACTTCTCTCTAGGACACACTGTGCCAAGATAGCTCTGCCGGTGCAGACCTTTCMATTTTCATGCAGCAATTCACCTTGCAGAATAGGAAACATAAAGCTGTTGTTCTGCCTCCCTTTCCCTCGCCTTGACCACTAGATAAAAACCCACTTGAGATTAATCATAGCTATTTCTAAGCAGTTCAGCTTGCCTTTCTTGCTTAGTCTTGCAGCTGAATTTGCTGCCAGAGCTGAAGGACTCCAGTAAGCGATTCAAGAAGTAGCTCATAGTTCATTAGCAGTCTTCCATCTTCATATCTCTTCACGCTATTTCCAAACCATTTAATGTATTTTTGTACGACAAAACAACCCTGAACTGCCCATCTTGTTTAGCAGATACATTTATTTATTCCTTATTATTGTCCATTTTGCAGAGACAGGTGCCATCTACACAGCAGTTACAGCCTAAACTTCTACCAGTCCTTGTAATAACCTCCTTCTTCCACCTAATCAGTCAGCCTGTATTCACTGGGGCTTTTTATGCTTGCTACATGCCACTGCGTAGCACAAAACAAAATACATCAAATGAGGGAGGAAGAGGTGACAAAGGAAATGAATCATGGTAATAGTTCAGTATACTATGTATGGATTAAGTAACAAACAGTGCAGAATGTGATTTTTTATTGTTTCTTACTTAATGCCATGCTGGAAGAGAGGCGTTAATATTCACACTCTCCTGAAAACTCTCAGCCTTGTATTTTTAGCTCTGAAACATCTGCAAAATGTATCTTTGATGGTCTTAGTGACCATTGGAGACCTCAGAGGTCAGGAAGACCTTTGAAGATGAGCCCAGCGCTCCAGAGTTATTGGATCTGAAATGCAAGCATGTGTTACAGCTGACAGCTGACTCCACCTAGGCTGCCTGCACCATGATCCCAGTTTCAAAAGCCAAGGAGCCCTGTGTGAGACCAGCTTGGGTCTGACAGGTGTATTAATGCCAGCCATGCACCACAAGGAAGCAGATACACCAAAAATGGCCTTTGTTTCTGTGGAGCAGTGTCTGAGCCAATACGTACTCTTCAATGTACCCTGGCTTGGCATCCATGGCATGGATAACATGCAGCCCAGATGGTCCAGCAATGGGTAATTCAGAAATGCCTCTGTAAGTGCAAAAGACTCCAGAACTGGTCAGTGTTGCTCAAGGAAAGAAAGCGATGGGAACGGTGTGGGGGACGCTTCAGTGGCAACGTGTTGCACATGTTGCCAAAACAGACAGGAATCTCCTGGGGGAGGCCATACTAAAATTTCCACCATACATAGCTGAATTTGTTATGTAGTCAAGTAACATGGAAACATGTAAAGCATAAATACGATGTGTCCTCTTTTCCCTTCCCATCCTGAAAAAATACACTCCATTTTTCTCCTAGGCTCCCAGAAGTGTTGCTGGCTTCACATGGTTTCATTCACATCAAGTTCTTTCTGAAACATCTTTAAGTGAAACAAAATGGATTAATCTGCCTTGGCAATTTTTGTGGTTTTTGGAAAACATTGCTCATGAATTGATCAATCTGCTGTATTATTTATGCTTTTGTTACACTGATGCACAGAGATCTTTCACCCTCTCTTTCTCATCCAAATTGCTGAATATTTTCTACAGACTGTTAAAATAGATAGCACTATGCTATTACTAATCCAGAGTGYCTAAGTTCTTCAGAGCACATAAGAGATTTGCCACAGCCTTCAGAAAGGGTGATGTTTATGCATTTACCTGAAGGCAGCTCTCTGATACCGTGTGGATACCGTCATGCAAAGTTTACGAATTTTCCTAATCCTTCTGATTTTAGTAGCCTCTGCAAGGAGCTGAAGATAGGTACTGTAATCAAATGTGATCTGATTTGTGCTATTATCGCCCTCAGACAGCAGCCGCGTGTGTTTGAAGGCAGGAGCTTTAAAGCAGTGTCACCACTGTGATGTGTAACAATGACAACACATCACAGAAAGAGTTGTGCTGAATGAGGAGCTCTGCTAGAGTAAGAAATGTCTTGTCATCGTAATAGCGACTTTGCGAGTGTCTGCCTCCGTCTAGAGGTTTTGCCTGGAGTCTTCTCCAACCATTTGCATACAAATTTAAATGAATATAACCTGTTTGTTGAAGCCTAGACCTGTAACTCGCACTCCTCACTGCAAATTCTCGCTCCTCAAGGACTCATGGCTCCTGAGAGGACACACTGGCTGAATAAAGGCATCCTGAGGAAGAACCAGGTTATAAAACAGGCTCAAAATTTTAATGGCTGTCTACAGGAGATATGTTTTGGAGACAGCAGGGATGGTCCAAAACAGGGCCAGGGACAGAGGCAATAGCTGAGCAGTGGGGAGGATCCAGGGTCCAGTGTTTGTCTCCCTGACCCTTTTTTATTTAGCATTTGTGAGGAACGATATGATTTTCTTGGGTCGATGCAGTGTTTAATCACAACTATGTCTCAAGAGCCTTCCTAAGATCAGGCACATCTTGCTAGGCAGCACATACCGATGGCAAGTTGGCAAGTCTCAACCGCCAAAGAACTTACATCTAAAAAGACAAGGCAGAGGAGGAGATAGGAGAGAGAGAGAGGAGGGAGCACTGACAARAAGGTTAGATCACCTGAAAGGGAAAAAATAAGGTCAAGCTAGACTTCACTTTATATATTTTCTTGTACTTAATGTTATGTGCAGCAGCTCTGAAAAGGYGGGTAAGCTCAAAGAAGAGTGCTTCTCTGTGCACTGCGGTGCCTGTCTTCATGGCTGGACTAGAAAAGACGACACTGGTTTCAGCCCCTGGGACTCTGCGCTGTCTCTCTAAGGTGATGAATGTGGGAGATGCCACAGAGGTTAACATAGCAAGAAGCATTTTTTGAAGCCTCCGGCATAACAATTAACTACTCAACCACCTGAAGATGTAGGACAGCGAGAGAAGAGGTTGCCAAGAGGCTGTGGTTAGATTATCTAAAAGACAAGAAAGGGAAACAGAAGGATGAGCCAGGCTATGGAGGTACTTGGGAGTTAAGATTAAACCCTCTAAATTGTGGTTTGGGAGTCCAGAACATCACATGTGGGCAGACTATTGAACCTTGGTACCCTCTTATTTGTAGAAGGGATTTTATGGTGTGGTTGCATGGTTATGCAGTGGAGCAAAGGTAGATAAATGGCAGCACCAATAAAGGACAGGGTCCAGAAGGCAGGCTAGCTGCTGTGTTGCCCACAGAACTGTGKTTTTTCCATGCTACTGAGAGAAGGACCCTCAAAAAGCAGCAGGTTGGGTGGGGTGTGTGTCAGAGGGGATAGGAACTGGGAGAGCAGAAGAGGAGCTGAGATGGGCAGATGAGAGAAGGCATGAAGGCTGAGGAGAACCAGTTTCACCAGGATGAGGGGGAGAGCACTGGAGCTCAGAAAGCCTGTGCAGCCCCCAAAGAGCTGCACAAAGAGCTGCATAGCCAAGCTCCCAGTGAAGGAAGGGAAACCCTGGTGGAAAGGCCATGCTCTCCTGGAGCTGGGGTTAACTCTCACAACACAGCCCCAGATAGCATCTCTCACTGTGTTCTTGCCCTATCTCAGAAAGATCAAGTTTGGGGTTTCCAGCCAAGGTGGTTGACTTCCAAACATTCATACACCATCCATTCCTGAAAGCCCTGTGGCACAGGGTTGGTAGGATGGGATGGGCTGGTATGGGACTTTTCTCCCTACTGCAGCCTCTGCTGGCACAAAGCTGCATGATCATTTAAAGCAGTGGACTTCTTTGGGTGCCTTTCAGGCCTATAATACAAAATTCAGTAATTAAAAGAAAAAAGGAGCTTCTCTGTTTTGTCATTTGATCACAGCTACGCTTGCTTCCTGCCAGCTTGTCAAAGCTTAGTGACAGCAGAAGGATCCTGCCAGTCTTGCTGCCAGTTCCTTTAATAGCAGCTCTCGATAAATCCTTCCTTATGTTTTCTCCCAAATGGACCTGAACCAAAACCCTGGATCTGAACATCTCCAAAGGTGATGAGAGAGGAGTGTTAGTCCAAATCAGAATCGAGTTCTGCTTGATTTTGGGTTGGAACTAGTCTCAAAATGTAGAGTGAGCCATCAGGGGACTTTGGGATGTCCAATACCCAGAGCCAGGTCTGGATCTGCACGGTGCGCCTAGTTTGTCACAAGGCACTGGGTGACTCTGATTTGCCAAGATATTGCTCATCTGATTAGCTGCAGAAAATGTGTACTCTCAGGGCATTGTGAATGTGAAATAAATTCCGTTAGCACAAATCTCCTGCTTTTATGTAAGAAAACACTTTCAGGGGTTGAAACAGGCACTTTTAACTTCATATTTTCTAATGGGCTGAGAGCCATCCATCAGTCTATGGCTGAGTCATGAGCAGCAGCTCATTATGCATCAGTATCTTGATTGCTTGTTGCTTTGATGAGTGTTGCTGCTTGCACTTTTATATACTGATAGGCTGTATTTCCAGTGACAATTGCTTTTAGCTTTCTTACTATTATTATTGCTACTGTTTATTGCAGTCTGGTGGCTCTCTGAAGTGGCCTCATACAAAAAGTCAGAAAGACTTTACCTGGGAGCTGAAACCTAAGGAACGATGCCGCTCATCCACCACATCTGTGCATGGAAATACAGTGACACAGGTCACAGCTCAGAAGCACAGCAATGACAAGGCTGATGGACATTGTTCTGTCCATAGGATGGGCAGTGCTGTCACTATGTGAGAAGCAACTGCGATTTGCAGGGGCAGAAGTGTGAGCTATTTAGGAGTCCTGGTGACTGGGGAAGGAGGAATGTAGGCAGATTTGCTCTTGCTGAGCTTCCGGATAGCAGAGCAGAGCTATGCAACAGTTGTTTTGAGCACATCTCATTGCAATTGAAGAAATCACCTTGGATGAGGGGTTCTTTTCTATGCCTGTGTGGGTATCCTGCATACGGCTGCTTTTGTGTGGAAAAGGATTGTACACAGAGAGGCTTAGGCAGTACAGAAAAATGACTACTGAAAACCACATCTCAAATGGCACCACAGCTAACTACCCAGCATTGTCTTCTACAGCCAAGCTTGATGGTGTATTTTAATAGTACTGACCCTGCACATTGTAATTACTTTCTTCTGGAAGAAAAATTCTTCTTAAGTTTATCACTGAAATCCATTATTGGAAAACATGGAAATAATTGCTCAATACCCTGATTTCCACCTAATCTTTTCATCCTGAGAGAGGCTTGTACCCTAATTGGGTAAGAAAGATCTCTTTTCTTCTACTTTTATTTTATTATTTATTTTAACTTTTAATTCCTTTTAATTTATTTCTATTTTTATCTTCTATCCTTCTATTTTTAATTTTATAATTTAATATAAGTATGGGTATTGTGGTTGATAGCATATGAAAATCCTGATGAGCTGTTTCTCCCGGGATATTTAGCTTTAACTAATTTTGCTTTGTATCACTAGCAGCCCATTCCTCAGATGTGCTCCATAAATGTCATCAGACATTCCCTTGTTCCAGTTTATGGCACTCTGGAGATAAATTTACCTTCTCGAGTCTGAGTCATCATTTCATCTACATCATGTTGTGTACACACTGTCTTCTCCCTAACCCAGCCGCCCCAATCTTCTCAGCTCTCTTCCTACGTGCCATTAAGCACTTGCATTGCTTGTCCCCAGTTGCTCTGCTTTCCACTGCATTCTCTGCAATAGCAGAGCTGGAAAAGAACAGAGTGTTTCAGGTGAGGATGTGCATCAGGTTATATAAAGGAAATTATAGATTATTCTGCTATTTTTTGACTCAGCTGAATATGTTGTTTTCCTTTTTTTTTTTTTTTTTGACTACTGCAAGGCACTAGGCAAAGCATCTGCAGCAATGTACTTCCAAGTGAAACTGGAAACGTGGCAGAGTAATAACCCAGCAGTATAATTCAAATCACTCATTCGCTTGTGAASTCGCCAGCCTTTGTCAGCGTTGCACTTTGGCTGCCTGTTCCCAGCACTCCCTGCCCATCCGCTCAGTGGGATGTTTGATTACTTTGCTCCTGAGCCAGCCGATTCCTGCCCCCAAGCCCGTCCCCCACGCCCAGCAGGAGTCCTCCAGCTCTCCCCTTCCTGCTGTATGAGCGGTTTGCTGACAGCCACCATCCTCTGCTGGATGGAAGAGCCTCATTTCATCCCAGTGCAGTGACACATCTCCAAACCGTGAGGTCTTTTCTTACTGAAGACTGAAGGTGACCTGTAGCCCCCTGACAGCACCTCGCAGCTTCCCGCTTTGTGGCCATTGCCATGACATTCGTCTCCAGTTTCATGCAATTATTCTATTAGATCCTCCTTTTTCTTGTAATGAGACTGTACCATCAAGTCTCATTATCCTTTTACCCAGAGGAAGAAGGTCCAGACTGTTTCAAAAGCAAACAATTTACAGCAGTGGGCAGGTGCTCACAGTGTCTAATTTACAATTCGTTAACACCAGTCGGGTTTTACTGGGAGGTTATTTCACCTTCTACAGCTACTACCTCTCTGACAATAATTCTTAAAACCTCCTTTTGGTTAGAACATTATCATTTCCTTGCCACTACAGGAAGGCTTTATATTTGAGGTTAATAAAATGTAACGTTTCATTCCAAAGATCACAGTTTGTGTCTCATGCTGTAACATTCTTTGCTTAGAAACATTTTCCTCTGGGGTGGAAAATGGCTCGGCGAAAGTGTTACCCAGAAACACTACTTTAGACCTGTCCATGTCTATATTTGCTAGGGGACTCCTAGACTTAGAAAGCTGCAAAGCTTTAAGAATTACAATGAGCTAATACAACTGGACAAAAATTGTCAGGAAAAAAAATTTCAAACAGTGGCAAAAGAAAGTTTCTTTTATTCTTAAAAAGTTGCTTCCAGTTCAGAGACACTCTGATTTTGGTATAGGGAGAGATGCTCTATGGCATCTACTCTGCTGTAAGCTTTAAACCATTGACTAAAGGAGTCAGTTTGCTGTCTGAGCCCTTACCCAAAAAAGCAGGGTGCTCCTTAGCTGCAGCTAGATGAACACAGAAAATACGGATACACACAGAAATCTTCCACCCTGCTGAGAGAGTGAGACTGATAGCAGTAAAATGAGTTTTTCTCCCAGTTGAGGAGGAAAATAAAGGATAATGTGGGTAGGCAAGGTCAAGCAGCTGAGAGGTCAAAYGTGGAGATGGATATGGAAGAAACAGCTACCCCTTTTTGAGATTATTTACTGCTTTTAAAATATGTAAGGCAGCTCCACTTAGTAAACAGAAATATAATGGAAGAAACCAAGATAAAGGAAGAAAGTAAGAATTTTTGGCACTAAATGTCTAAAAGTGTAGCATTTGGTGAAGACATGCCATGGGAGGGTAGCAGCCAAGAAGCCAGCAGCAGCAACAGGAAATCCATTTTGTAATGCTGAAATTCAGTGCAGCTTCGTTATCATCTCATAGTCTCATCAATTCACAGTTTAGCAGCTAAGGTTCTCCCTGGTAACCACATACAAGAACAATGTCATATTTTGAGAAAAAAAAACCTGAATGAAATCTTTACTGTTCCAGTTTATGCAAGGGATCATAACATTTCTCCTACACACATGGTAAATAGGACAGTTCTTTATGATCTTACCCGACAAAATCACCTTTGTTTGCATGAGACACCATTAGCTGCCCAGAGGGCTTTGGAGCAGACCCGTGCACACAGAGGGGACCTGCTGTGTTGCTCAGGTGGAAGGAGGGAAACCCAGTGAAGAAAGTGAGAGAGCCCACACTGAGATTGCTTTTGTTTCAGTCTGATAACATCTTTTTCATCTCATTCGCCAAGGTGCTACATAAATAGAGTATCATCATCCCAACTGTATAGATGCGGAAACAGAGGCACTCGAAGGCTGGAGTCGGCTCTGGATTCAGGGTCTTAAATGCGTCTGCCTACATGTGGCTGGCGACCTAAGCACCAATTATGAGCAATGCAGATGTGGGATGTGATTCAACCACCTAAACATGAGCACCTAGTGCCACTGGCGTTCCTTGGAGTCTGCTTTCCAGCCTTGCTCTGCCACCGCAGAAGGGCAATGTGCCTCTGTTTGGTCTTGTACCATATATAGCAGCCCCATGCTCCAGGTGTCTCAGGGCATGTGAAAATGATAATCAGAGCTTATGTGTGGGCAACTGAATCAAGCCATGGTTGTCCAAGTCTGGAGCTGGTTCTCCTCTGGGGGTACTATTGCAAGGACACAGAGCAGAACTGGATGGAAAAGCCAGGCTGCAGCCTGCTGCCAAACTCACGGCATGAAGATGAAGGGCAGATGAGGGGAAGGGGACTARGAATGGCCTCCAGGAGAGTGAAAGAGGAGATTTCAGCATGTGGGTTTTTAACAGTTGTTTTGAGAACCTGCTGTGATTTTTAATGACCAGCGTGATGAACCTGCTCGGTCCTGACCAGTCTCCAACACAGACTGACCCAACGCCATCCCAGATCTGCTCTCAGGAGCCCTGTCTCCCAGGCCAAGTGCTCTTTTATGATGAGAAGGGCTGTGCTTGGATTCAAAGGTATACTTTGTCAGGGCAAGTGATAACTTAAATCCCCTTCGTGCTCCCTTGTGATGTTTTATGAATCAGGGTCATTGTATCCCAGTGTTTGCATTTCATACGGGTTCAGATTAACAGTAGAAAGCATTTTCCTTTTTCAGCTTTTACTGACAGATTATTTCTGCAAATCCCAGCTTTGCAAACCTCACCTGCTCAGACAGTTGGGTTTCTTCATGCACCTTAAAAGCCTTGCAGCTCAAAGTATATCTTCCACGACACTGCTATAATGCCCTTACCACCTCATGGAAGGTTCCCAGCGTGGGGAAGGAAGGAAGAAGTGGCCGTGGACTCTGTAGGTAGAAGCCACTGATGGAGAAGGGCTTTTCCCTGTTGTCATACCAAACCCCCAGCTCCTGCCTCTGTCTTACCAAGAAGTGTCATGTATGAATGAAGGCATCTCAGCATCTCTCACCTAAACTGAGAAATCTTTGAATCAGGCACTGTCTTTACACTTCTGATCATAATGTAACGCTGAGACRCAAGGTCAGATCTTGTTTGGGCAATTTCATATTTGAAGGCAGTGATGCTGCTTTCTCTTCTCATAAAGCTGCAGAAGCTGGCTAGGCGCATCCATGCAGGTAACCCCTTTTGTCATAGCCATTATCTCCAGGTACAGTCAGAGGGCTGGATTAGTGCTGAACATGGTGAGAAGTGCCTGTCAGATAGACCCAGGCACACAGCTGTCACACTGGGCATGAAATCGTATATGAGAGTTTAACAAGACAATCTTATTTCTGCGCTGGGGTTTTGGGTGCTTGTGGGGTTTAGAGTGATGGGCGCTCCATGGTGCTCAGGTGTGATAATCCTCAGGGTGATGTGGATGTCCAGAAGATGTCTGAATGCCCTGGAAGGAACTGGCTGTGACATGAGCTGTTGTGATTTTTTATGGCTCAGAGCAGTCAAGGTCACAGACATTGTGATAGAGTTCAGGACCCCAAACTTTTTTGACATATAGGCTGGCTGTGCACTAAGACCCGAGGCAGGAACTATCTCCTTTCTCTATTTGGTTCATACTGGTCTCTGAATGACTTCTTTTTTCACCATCTTTTTTGCCAGCAGCTCATTTTGCCATGTCACGTGAAATATTTCTTAATCAAGCTGATCAGGTTTTTCTTTGCTACATTATGCTCTTGCCTTTCCACGTTTTGGTAATGAAGTGAGGCTGTAATTTTTGCTTTGCCATTGATCTATACACCCACATCTTCACTGTCCTCATCTTGCTTCCAAGAACTGAGCCCTGTAAGGGCATTTGGAATGATGTCCCTGAGCCAGTAAGTGATAAGAGCTCAGATCATGGGATGACTGTGCTGGTTGTGGCTGGGATAGAGTTAAATCTTCTTCACAGTAGCTAGGATGGGGCTATGTTTTGGATTTGTGCTGAAAACAGTGTTGATAACACAGGGATGTTTTCGTTACTGCTGAGCAGGGCTTACACAGAGTCCAGGCCTTTTCTGCTCCTCACCCCACCCCACCAGCGAGGAGGCTGGGGGTGCACAAGAAGCTGGGAGGGGACACAGCTGGGACAGCTGACCCCAACTGACCAAAGGGATATTCCATACCATATGGCGTCATGCTCAGCATATAGAGCTGGGGGAAGAAGAAGGAAGGGGGGACGTTCGGAATGATGTCTTCCCAAGTAACCGTTATGTGTGACGGAGCCCTGCTTTCCCAGAGATGGCTGAACACCTGCCTGCTGGTGGAAAGTAGTGAATGAATTCCTTGTTTTGCTCTGCTTGCGTGCACGTCTTTTGCTTTCCCTATTAAACTGTCTTTATCTCAACCCACGAGTCTTCTCACTTTTACTCTTTCGATTCTCTCCCCCATCCCACCAGTGGGGAGTGAGCAAGCGGCTGCGTGGGGCTTAGTTGCCGGCTGGAGTTAAACCATGACAGTGACACAGGGAGCAGGAGCCATCTCAGAGTCATAGCTTGGGGAAGGAGAAAGGCTGCCGCTGCAGGCAAGGCTGGATACCTTAGTTGTGCATGCCACAGGTTTTCACATGGGAAAAGTTGTCTTTGTTCCCTGCAGTTAGAAGCTGGTGCTGGTGTTGTCTCTGGGGTAATGGCACATCCATCCCTGTCCAGTGCCAAGTGGGAATTGCTGTCTGGAAGATGGTTGCATTGATAAGCACCTTTGTTGGAACTTGTGGCTTGTGCGGGTTGTCCCTGAGCAAAGGGTCTATGTGGTGCCACTTCTCTTTCCCACCCCACTGCCCTTGGTCCTGTGGGATTGCTCCTTCATTTTTTGACTACATAACCTATCAAACCTGCAGTGTCCTTACAGACACGGCTGTTGCCAGTGGTCTGCCTGAACTATATTCTGCACGTCCTCTGCTCTGACCATACACAAAAGAAGTGCCCTCTGAATCCAGTGTGCCCTAGAGGTGACAAACCATGGGCTTGCAATGGTGGCACCATCCTCTACGCTGGGAGGCTGAGCATCGTGCAGCTATGAGGAGGTGCTTTGTGGGGGCTGCGGGGTGAGAGTGTGGGGTGCAGGCTGCGATCTGGCATTGTCTGTCTGTGTTGAGGGTCTCAGCAGGGGCTGGACAGGTAGGGGTGACCATTGTTGATGCTTCCCTTGGTGGCCCAGCTGGAGTGCATGCAGGAGACAGGCACAGCTGGATCCAAGAGCCAAGTGGTGAAAATGGCTGGGGAATTCAAGCTTGAAGTCATTGCCATGGGATGGTATCAGGATAACTTCAGATGTAGCCTACATGTCTCTCCAGGTACTGAATGTACCATCTGAGACACTCCTGAGTGTTTGATTATAGAAATAATCTTTCTTCATGCTGTTTTGGTTTTTGCTTTTTAGCTTTTGGGAGAAAAATACCTCTGTTAGATTACAGAAATGAGCATCTGTGTGTATGCAGATGGATATGATCCACTGTGAGAACTTATTCAGGAAGAGTTGGTAACAGAAGAGCTTTGCTTTCTATTTTAGATCGACAGAGATATTATGGATGGTTGAACAGTTCCAGAGCTGGTCAGCATTGGGGTGGGACAACCAAGGAAAACACTGGGTTAGCTGGGTGAGAGTGTGGCTTGGGAGTGGTACGTCCTGCACAGGACCAAGGTGAAGTCAGGCATTTTTTTTTAAATATGGCTTAAAGCTGTTGTCCCACCCACTGGCAGTTACTGACCGGTCTTTGGTCTTTTCCATGAAGTGATGGATGTTGGGACCTCACTGTTGTGTCCTTGTTCCTGTCAACCTCCTTGAATTTCCTCTTTCTGTTGGAAAAATTCTCCTCTTCTGGATGCTACAGGAGGTGGATGGCTCCACTGCCCAAAACTCTACACAAGCTCTGAGCTCCAGTAAAAGAGTGGGCAGTGGGGGAGGTAGAAGCAAAGGCTTATTTTTGCAGAGTGCCACTCTAGGTGGTGTGTTTTAGAGAGATAAGGTCTGTTGCTCTGCCAAATGCAAACTTAAATGTACACCCCCCTACCTTGCAAAATGGTATTTGTGTTTTTTTTCTTTAAATTACCATAGTCTCCATCTGGTAGCATCCTGCAGGACTGAGCTGTATTTGTGTAGATGTTGGGATCAGGATGCAGAGTACAGCCTCTTCTTGCACGTCCTGTTTTGGGGGTTGTTTTATGTTTACATGGTAGAAATAAATGAATTCATGCCATCTGCCCCCACTTCCAAACGAAACACATCTGTGTGAGACAGCGACAGAGGGACGCGCGGGGTCGGTGAGGTTTCCAGCACAGACGCAGCACTGTCAGTATGCTGCATCCCTGCACATCCCGGGGAGAGCGGCCAGGGTGCTCTGAGCTTCCAAAGAGGTGCCAAATGATGGATGTGGGAGCCAAACTGCGGGCACCAAGTTTGGAAAATCTTGCAGAAATCTTGGCATTCACCTCCTAGCCTTGCCTGGATATAAACAGCAGTTTTTGTCAGAAATCTGCCTACAGATTCCCCCTCTTCATTTTCTCTCCTGACTGCATCTCCAGATGAAAGCTTTAGTGCTTCACAGTATTACAGGTTGTTTTTAATTCCAAATACTGTTCTAAAAGGTCTCCCTAACATACATGTAAATAATGTCTATATGGCTTTGGATGGTTATAAAATTAGGTGGGTCATACCTCCTTTCTTGTGTAACACTTTTCCTCCTAAAAAATCAAGTGTGATTTTCTTTGAGAAGGTCTCCAGTCCTAGCGAAAGGAAAGGAGACCAGATCGCTGAATGCCTGTACCACCAAGTCTCTTTTCAAGGCTTCCTGAAACATCAGCACTACAGTTATTTTTGAGTTTTGCATAAGAAGGAAGGAGAGTAAATGCCCTTGTGTGCAGTTTAAAGTCTGGCACTGGAGCATTTCTTCTCATTTTCAGCCCCATATTCATCTTTCCTGCTCCCTGCTGCACTCAATGTATTTCTTCTGCTGTGATGGTTTTCACATAACGTCTTTGGCAGCCACAGGAGAAGTTCTCATATCTCAGACTGCGTTGGCACTTAGGCCCCTTGAAACATCAACCACTGCATCTGACTTAATGAAGCACATTGAACAGAAGCGGGGGAAGCTGTTTGCCAAAAATAGGTTTGTGCGAGTGGTTCTAAGTTGTATCTAAGATGTCTGTGCCCAAGAGTACTTCCCTGCTTCAAGGTCCTGGGATGGTCTCCAGACTGCAAGTCAATCCAAGACCCAGGGATGCCATATCCCTTTTCTTTCTTTGGAAGAAAAACCTGGTGGATGGAGGGAGCAGGAGATGCTCTGGTCTGTCCTCAGTCTTAGGGGGAACCAGATATGTGGGTGTCCTGTCCCCATGGTTTTGTCAGAGACTTTGTGTCTTCTTTAGGGTTAAGCCAGGTGCATTATAGGAACAGGGAGAGCGCTATAGGGTGAAAGGAGAAGAGCAGTTCATGGGTTAGTGGCTGGTGAGCTGAATGTAGGACCCAGCTCGGGTACGGTGAGGGCTTAGGGCTGCTTTCCAGCTCACTTCCCTGTAGGTAAATTGGAAAGAAAATTGTTCTCTGCTTCCCAGGTGCATTATGAGATGCCCAAAGACTGCAGAAATAGTGCTATATAAGATGGGTCGATGTGCTGTTGGGTAACTTAGTGCAGAAAAAACTGGAACTAAAGATAAGCATTATCTTTCCTTTGTGCATCTTAGAGCCCTTTAGAGGCTCTAAAGTCTGATTTATACAAGAAACATCCAAGAACCTAATAAAGGCATGTTTTTAACAGGAATGAACTCATTAAGCAGAAGAACAGCTCACATTGATTTCAGTCAAATCCTTACTAACTCAAATTAAAACAATATAACCCACTACTTAGCAAAAAATAAGAACACTAAATTGTTTTTAAATGGCTTTAATGTAAACCATTGCACTTCTCATGGGGAGATAAGCCTCAAGACCAGGATTTTCAGAGGAGTTGATCTCKAAGCAAGCCGTTTTTGGGGTGATAGCAGGAGATACTCAGTACCTCTGAAAATGGGTTTGTAATTAGTCTCTTCTCACAGAATCACAGAAAAACAGGTCTGGAAAAGATCTTCAGAACTGCTCTGGTTCTACCACCAACAAATCTGTATACATAGGTGATGGTCATATACATAGATGTACATGTATAAATCATGCCATGTTCTGTGCCTTTGAGGACCATTTAACTGTAAAAAAAACGCTTCCTCAGAGAGGTAAATGATTCAAGTGAGTACACACTCAAGGGGAAATGTTTGCATTAAAACCAATGAGAGGTTCAGATTTTCAACCAGGAGCTATTTATTTACTCAGTCCTTTACTTTTTTATATAATCCCTTTGCTATTATCAGAGTTATTTGTGCATGGACTGTGCCTAATCTGGGGTTTGAGAAACTACTTATCAATGCTGTGAAAACTGAAAATTGAAGTCATGCCTTGTAAGAATACTTACAACTAGAAAATGGGCATGAAGAAAGCAAAATCTGTTGAAAGGTTTTGGATCTGACCTGTCTATCCTGCAAGATGTCTTCGGTTTTATTCAACACTTATTGTTATATTATTGTGTGGCAGGGGGAAGAGGCTTACAACATTGAGACTGTTCATCAGCTGTGGGCACTTTCTAGGCTTGGTCTAGAATAGGGACCAAGATTTGGAGATGCCTGGGGAGATTAAGAGATGGGGCAAAGGCTGAGAGGTGTAGGGTCCTGCAAAGAAAGAGGTGGGGTTGAGTACCATCATCAAAGTACTTTGTTTGTCTGCATCTTCATTTTCCTTTCTCAGATCCCACAGTCCCATCTGGTGAAGTTCACCTGTTCATTCTTCTTTTCCAAAGGGGCATGAGCAGTTTTCCCCAAGGAAAAGAAAACCCCGACTCCCATTGAAACACCATGGCTTTGCTTTAATTATTTATCAGTCTACTCCTTTTCATGTGCCAGTTGTCCTGAGCGTTTCATGTTTGGATGTCAGTGGCAGTCAGGAATGGGTTCTTCATTCAGGTCCCTAAGATGTGTCCCCTCTGCTGTGGGGATAGCAGGAGCACTGCAGCAAGTCAGTCGTGTTCAGCCAGCCTTTCTCATATATTTTCCAGGGTAGTCCCTCCACTTACCCTGACATGGAAAAGGGGCGTGATGGCTCCAGGGATACTGGTGACCACCTGTGGTAAGTTTGGCTGGGTACAAACAACTGGCAACACCTTTCTTGTTATAAAAAAAGGTACCTATAGCCAATCTGTGTCACTGCTGTATGCAGCTCTGCATCACCCAGTTCTGACCCATAGGTTTTCACCTTTTAAAATCAGGGCCTTTGTGCAGGTACACCCCGCAAATGTATTTTCTCTAGATGAACAAGACACTGTACTCCTCCATGCTGCTGGTTTGCAATTAACATTGCTGTAATCCGCTCTCTGTGCCCACCAAATATCCAAACACATACGAAGCCTATTGTCCCCTATGGCAAAGGTGTGAGGAAARGGAAAGGAAAGAGGCTCCATGCAGAGGCAAAGTCAGGCCACCAAAGGGGCTTTCACTTTCTCCATGAGCGCTTTTAGGAGAGGACAGGCCTGTCCCTGAGTGAAGTGAGGCAGTGGAGAAAGCCTCGTGAATACCGGCTGTTGGAGTTTGGATGCAAACAGTTTGTGTTTTGCAGGTAGGAAGGTGGCCAAGCTGGTTTCTTGGGAGAGATTTAAGTAGCACAGGTGTAGACGATAGACAAGAAGATCTGGGAGGTGATTCCAAGCTTCTGATGCAGCAGACAGGTAGGTGTAGCGATGATGGTGAGAGGAGGCAATGAACCAGTGGGGAGGGTAATATTGCCAGGGCTGAGGGGAAGAGACAGTGGTAGAAGGTTTAACAAATTAGAGTATTTATTCTTTCCTTGCAGGTCTGGGCAACTGAATGCATTTGGTGCAGGAAATTTGCCTGTCACTCAGGAACTGGGTTTGTGACACTTAATAAAGGTGGAAGTGAGGCTGGCTGAGACTATTTTGAATTTCCATACTGTTCCTAATTCAGGTGAGCATCAGGGATTTCAGAAAGACCATGCCTCTGCCCTTGCCTRTCCATGTGGTACGTGCATATGCAAAAGTGCACATTCCCTAGAGAGTTCACAAATCAGGTAAAAGAGAGAAGAAAATGGATTTGATGGGTGGACTGTCCGGTGGGTGAGGAATTGGCTGGATGGTCACATCCAGAGGGTAGTGGTCAATGGCTCAATGTCCAGATGGAGGTCAGTGACGAGTGGTGTCCCKCAGGGGTCCGTACTGGGACCGGTACTGTTTAATATCTTCGTCAGTGACATAGACGGTGGGATTGAGTGCACCCTCAGCAAGTTTGCAGATGACACCAAGCTGAGTGGTGCGGT
>JAYKAV010000922.1:1477697-1540315 GCA_035582835.1 Phoebastria nigripes | reverse complement strand
GGGGAGACCTTACTGCAGCCTGTCAGTACTTAAAGGGGGCTTATAAGAAAGATGGGGACAAACTTTTTAGCAGGGCCTGTTGCTGTTGCGACGGGACAAGGGGTAATGGTTTTAAACTAAAAGAGGGCAGATTYAGACTRGATAYAAGGAAGAMATTTTTTACGCTGAGGGTGGTGAAACCCTGGCACAGGTTGCCCAGAGAGGTGGTAGATGCCCCATCCCTGGAAACATTCCAGGTCACATTGGATGGGGCTCTGAGCAACCTGATCTAGTTGAAGATGTGCCTGCCCATGGCAGGGGGTTTGGACTAGATGACCTTTAAAGGTCCCTTCCAACCCAAACCATTCTATGATTCTATGATTCTATGATATCAGGGTAGGGATASAATTATTTTTGTTCAAAATAGGGTCCAGTCTGTAATCCCTTCATTGGTTTTATGTATGTTGTTAAGTATGAGCCATGAGATAAAAAAATGGCATATGGATTCTGAGCAGGTATAAAAAGTGTTCCAGATATATCACCTTTATTGCTGAACCTTTTTAATTACACTGGAGGTAAATCAGGAATAACTCCATGGCAGCCAGTGGAATCATAACTAGGTAAACGTGCTAGATGAGGCCAGCGGATACAGTCTTAGCGTATTATTGTTCATGCCACTCTCAGAAACTCTCCTTTTTTCCCAGTTGCTCACTAGGCAGCTTTTTCTTGTTATAGTAAAAAGAGATTTCACTAATTCTTACACATTTTTCATTCTTAGTCTTCCTCTGAGGAAGTGTAGCAATAGTGCCCTATTTTCAGATAGGAAGATAAGAAAATGATCAGCAAGAGTTAGAGTTCAAGCAAACCTCATCTTTCCCCAGTCCATCCTCCAGCAACAGAATTCTCTGATGCATTTCCCATGACTTTATCCAATCCACTTTTTAAATAAATCAAGCAATTGATCTGGAACATTAATCTGGAAACTGATTCACAGTCCAAAGAAACTCACTATACAGTTGAAATTTCCTCCTGTTGCTTCCTCACTGTCACCAATTTCCCTGCTTCGTAGGAGTGCAGCAGCATGGATTTAATCGGTGATGGACTGGTAGGACGCGCTTTGAGATCAGCAGGTCCCCTACCACACATTGAGGATTGATGGGTGTCGAGAAGAAATGCATAGCTGCAGATCTGAGGTTAACATGTCAGCAGAATTTACCAGTCATTTCTGTCTGGGTATATTACATTGCGACTGCATTTATACAGTGCGGAGAGGTAGTGCTGCAACATGCAGACAAAGAAAGCAACAATAATTCAGCCAGTTTTCATAAGTCTTTTCCCTCTCAGTGAGAGATAACACCCTACAGGCAGTGCATTAACAGTACCATTTCTATAACAGCGGTGCCTCCTGGTCCCAGTAGAGATCACAGCTGCATCTGCTTGGAGCTATGGAAACATGTACTTGAGGTCTATCTCTATTTCACAGTGTTTGTGCACTTACAAGAAAACTAAAGATATGAGGAAGTTAAGTGTTGCTGTCATCATTTTATGGGGTGAAGGTGCAGGAAACAAAGCACAGAAAATGTTAACAAGTGTCCTAAAACCCCCTGAAGTCCACGTTGGAATCAAAATACAACCAGACTGATGGCCGTACATCGCTGGGTAGTGATGGAGATCAGGGGTCAAGGGGAGATGGGTGAGTCATTAATAGCTTCAAAAATAAGATCAGTGACACGGCATTAATTGCACAAAGTTTTACCTACATGAGAAAAGCTTTAAAAATCAGAAAGTGCAGTATGAAATGGCAGAAATCACATTTGAAAACAAAAACGTCACATCGCCTTACTTGTGGCATTTTGAGTCAAAATGAAAGCTGTTTTTTTAGCTTTCACAAGCATAAAAAACTAGATTTTGAATTGAGAAGTATAAATATTTAAAGGTTTTCCATAAACGATCGGCATCTCCTGAATGTGGGGCAGAATTACAGATAGAGAAACCAGCTTACAGAAACCCCCCTTTTCTAGTTATGGCTGTTTGCTCGTCTCCTGGCTTGCCTTCCACTAATGAGGAAGCAATCAATAGAAATTACAGCACCTGCTGACATGGAAGATTAATATTGGAAAATAGTTGTAACCTTTCTATTGAATACTTCTGGCAGTATAAAACACAAGCATCGATTGCTACTGGGTGTACGTAAGCAATAGTCCTGCAAGCTTCACCTCGGTACCTGAGAAAGCAAATTATCATAGAAACATAGAATCGTTTAGGTTGGAAAAAACCCTTAAGATCATCTAGTTCAACTTAAACCTAACACTGCCAAGTCCACCTATATTGTATAGGTGCTCAGCGATATTAATAGATCAGCAATCAGACTGTCACTGCTATCTCAGGATATTGTGGGATAAAGAATCGTAACCCAGTCCTCCTCCCATGGCTGTAAATGGCTTCTGGGATAGTGAGGAGCTATCCTCATGCCTTGTCATCCCTGACTGGGTCTGGGTTCAAAGTGTCTGAGATGTTTAAGAGGTCCACCTCGTTCTCAGAGAGACGGCGGCAGTTTGTGGGCACTCCTCAGCCTAGGCCAGCAGAACTGGAGCCCAGGTATGACCAGGTAACTCCTGCTTCACCGCTCACTTCAGTTCAGTCTCTGCAGTGCGTTGGACAATGGAAATGGAATTGATTCCTAATGCCAGGAGGGTGGCATTTTTGGAGGGAGTCTGTCCCTCTTCCTTACCCCATTTCCTTGTCCCGTGCTCCACCACTCCAGCACTGCAGCCTGCAGCACACCACACATACTGGACATACTTCTACAGCACATTTGTTTCCAAACCCATAAAAATACATGGCCCTATGGGTTGTCTCCAACATGCTCTGAGAACTGACTGCAAAAAAGGCCTTGGCCACCCAGTCATTTACCCTCAAGGGCACCCTGGGAGGGATTACTGGGAAGCTGCAGAAACCTCTGCATTGCTCACCCCGCTCACCAGCCAGCAGGAACGGCAACATCCATCGCGCTTCCAAGGCTGGAAGCCATTGGACTTGCGTATGTAATGTACTCTTGGCATCCCTCAATGCAATGCAGCAATTGAGAATGAACATGAGAGCCAACGCATACAACTGGCATGAGCCGGTGTGTCTCTGGGCATCTAACTAGTTAAGTAGAGTAAGTGACCGATATCATCTGTCAATCTACATGTGCATGGCTCTCATGAAGTTTTCCATAAGGGTATTCGCAGATGAAGAAAAAAGTCTCAGCAGCTCTTACATGGCAGGGCTATATTACACCCTCCCACCATTTTTTCTATTTTTTCCCTTCATGTATTTTCCTTGGGGAAAAATATATTTTTAAGAGAAAGCAGCAGGAAATTTCCAGCTGAGTCAGCTCTAGAGAAATTCCCCCAAGATCTCATTTCTTTTTGTTCTGCTCTGCATCCCAAAGTATACAGACTGTGTTTGCTCAGTGTCTGTGTCCCTGCAAGTCCACCGTTATGTGTGTTAATCTGTTTAATAATTCATCTCCTATTGCAGTGACTATTTGGCTGTTCAGATCAGATTTTTACTTTCTAATGCCACTCCACATATTTGCTGAGGTGATCCCTTCTGCTCATACTGATCGGAAGAGTTTACCATTGACTGGATCAGCTTGCATATGCTTTTGCTCAGCTTTGTTGATATTTCAAGGGCAGAATATTTTAAGGCCAGAATTTTCTCATCTTTTTGGATGGTGCTGAGATGAAAACAAAAAATGTTACATCTGGTGAGAGTTAATTATATTTCAAATCTGTTGCAACTGATTTGGCTTGCCCTATAAATACTAAGTAGAACGTGTTCAGTGTTTGAAGGCTGAGGCTGTGCTTCTGTGGAAGTTGGTTTTGTAAGTTAATGGCTCCATGGAGGGATAGCAAGTGAGCTTTTGACAGCCAGAAACTCCCTGCTGTGCACTGTATAAAAACCTGGATAGAACTGAGACCAAAAGCAACTTAAGTTTAGATCCATTCAAGGGCATAGTGCTGGGACGTGTGGTCTTGCACACAGAGCAAGGGAAGGTACGAAGTCACTGTCCCTCCTTATTCAGCATTATCTTACACAGCTGAGAATTTTAAGCTCAGGCTTCCTTCTGAATAAGCCCTGAAATCATTTTGGTTTTGCTTTTGTCTATATCACATATCAATTTATCATCATCTCTCAAGCATGAATTTCCTGTTACAGGAAGGGTAGTTTTACCATCCACATATTCCAGACATGGAAAGAAGCCAGAATGGAATCAAGACTTTCCGAGTTTCAGTCCATCGTCTGCGTAAGAAGATCGAAGGTTTAGCTGTCCTCTAGGCCTTCAGCAGCRCAGAGAGGAGGCAGGCGAGGCAGGCAGCAGGCTTTTTCAATAGCAAGAGGTGGAAACAACATTAGTTCACTGATGTCCAGAGGCAAGAGCCAAGACCTGGTTGCCAAAACAGCCAAGAAAGAGATAAGACATCATTCTCTGGGTGCCAGGTAAAAAAAAAAAAAAAGTCAATGACCTGAATGTCTTGTATATTGTTCTTCAATACAGGAAGCATTGTGTAGACTAACTTTGAAATTAAATCAATAAACCTAAGAAATCGTGTGCTTTCTGACCATGCTGCTCAGCAGTAGACTAATAAAATCTTATCTTGACACAGGCTTGGTCACAGTTGTGAGTTAGGGTCACCGATACAGGATCTCTTCCATCCTCATGCTGCTCATTAGTGCCATGATTTTCGTGGTGAAACAGTAGTGACAGATAAATGCACAGCCAGGGTTGGGCAGGCCAGACCAGTGCTCACCTCCTCCTTGACCTTAGGCACCCCTGTTGATTTAATAATTAAACGTGATGTGGTCATTGGATGCTCTATCTGCAGATCAAGTCTGCCTCCAGAGAGGTCAATGACAAGATGCCCATTGGTTTTTAATGCCCAGGACCTGTGTGAATTAAGAAATAGCAATTGCAATGGCTGAAAAAATTTGTATGTGAATGTCTTTATGAAGTGAAGATATTTCTGAAGCAGTGGTACTCATAAAGACCCATAAAGCCCTTCCGCAATCCCATTTATTTTCCTGAATGCCTATGTTTTGTATTTTGAGCATCCCTACTAAGGTGGTACCTGCTATATTTCCTGCAGGACATAATTAAATCTTTGCTGCAAAGATGGTTTGAAACAGCAGTTGGACTGCAAGACAACTAGTCCTTGAGATGCTACAAGCTGTTGAGGTCACTGGGAAATGAAGCTACTGAACACGTGGTATTATCTTGTGAAAACACCCAGTGAGAGATACCCTGTCACATGAAGAAGCCCACTGGTACTAGGAAAACAAGAGACCAGGGATGTCTGTTGGCTTGCATGAATTTAAGGATCTAAAGTTACAAAAGGACTTGCATCAGTATAAAAGCTGCATGAAAATGTCATCAGGATCAGGTTATAGATGTATGTTGTGACCTATTCTTTAATTTTTAATTATTTTTCTCCCTTTGGAGGTATTAGGTTTTTAGAGACTTTACAAAACAGGCAGCCTTTGCAAATATAATGTCGTTCAATGAGATTTGCCAAGTTACAAGGAATATAAAAAATTCATGCAAACACAAACCAAGAAGATTCTTCGTATAAGTTGACTTATGATTGCTGTCTCTTTGCATATAGGTATAATGTATTTTTCTCCTTCTGACTAGATGCTTCCTCTTCCTATGTAATCCAACTTCCAAAACTTGCGGATGGCAGAGTTTTCCTTTGGCTCTAAAATGTTGCACAGGCAGGAAAACACAGGCCTAATGGGTGCTCCTAATCTTCTGAAGGACATGGAGGGAAAAGAATATTTTCTAGAGGTCAGTTCCACTTCCTTCATCATTGAATCTCATAAGGAAGGGTGTCTTTTCTGGCCAAACTGCAAGAACARGCGCAGCAGAGGAGACTCAATTCCCAGCTCAACCCCAAAGAGGATCTTTTGTTAGTCATCTGTAAAAGACCTGATTTTCCCTGGGTTTCAAGCACAGATGGGCATCTGGTGCTATTTTGTAAGTTCTTGTACTTTTCRAGTGCAACAGCAGATTAGGTGCTTTTGGTGAGATCCACAAAGTTCTGGGCAGATGTTTTGTTTCTGAAAAGATTTGGTTTGGGTGTGAGGCTGGGCCCCAGGGAAAGGGATGAGCCATAAATGTTGGATGCTCAAGTTCAGTGGGGTATCTAGAGATAGATCTCCTCATCACTTGTAGGTGTCTGAAGAGCATATAAAGTCTGCCCCAGCTTCTTCCCATGGGGTGAACCATTCCAGAGAGCTCATTCATGTTAAAAATAGCCGTGCAGAAAATGGAGGGGCTGAGAGAGGCAACTGCTTAAGCTGACACTGTCCCTGAAAGAAGTGAAAGTGGAAGGACAGTCCCGGGATTTTGATGATCTTCACTGTTAGGTATGAGTTTTGGGGAGACACAGATCACAACTGGTATTTCTTAGGAATAATTTGTTTTGTAGTTAACAGAATGAAGCTGTTATTAGTAGCAGATCATTAATTCACACAACGTACTCACTCACTCTGTAGTTAACAGACACCCTCACTCATAGTTACGTGGTTGCAGCAGTGGTTGGGAGACCAAGCTCAGCTGTGTACTCAGAAGTGCAGGGTCGAACTGACGAGCGTGGCTGCTTGGTGGGTATCTGGAGAATCCCTCCAGGAATACTCTGGTTTATCAGGGGTGTGTATATTTCTGCGTAGAGCAGCCATCGTGCTCCYGGATGAGGTCTGAAGCATGCAACCCCTCGTTGCTGCTAGCGGCTGCTAGTGCAGTTTCAGCAGACTCCGGTTCACTGAGTTTATCGGTTGTTCTGGACTACGCAGCACTGCCAGCGTCTAGAGCAAATCATTCCCTGGGAGACTTTCAGGCACTACCTTCTCAGCATGTACCTTCCTTCTCTTCTTCTTGTTTTCTGGCGACGGCATCACCTGACCAGTGTTTCGTGAATTTTCATGAAGTCTGGATGGTTTAAAGAGCAAGCAAGAGAGAAACATCAACAAAATTACCTTGAATCGTCCAGCCAGGACCAGTCCATGAGGGAGGGCTGGAAAGGTCCTTTCCTTCTGCCTGCGGAGCTTCGACATCACATATCAGACTGGAGCATTTGGATTTTTTGACTAATAAGTAGAAATGGTATTGGCTTTAAAATAATGATTTCTTTAAAAAAAAAAAAAAACAAAACAGTTTCGTGAGTTTTTAGCCTGCAACTAGAATTCTAACCACTTTTAGTCTTAAGTTTCACTGGTGAACTTAAATGAACTTGAAATCTGCCCGCAGCTCTGGCACTAATGTGTCACTGATGGGGAGCAGTAACTGACAAAAGAGATAACCTGAATGCAGTCAGGACCATGTTTCCTCAGCTAAAAATATGATTGACGCTTTTTATTATTAGTTGAAAAACTCAACAGCTTAAAAATACGTGATAGGTAAACAGCAGTTTTTTACTGCATTCCCAAGCTGGAAAAGCAGCTTGCTGGGCAATTTTTGGCAGAAAATGACATAAACTTACTATTACACTTGCAAACCAAGTGAGAAACAGTAAAAGTGTACTGTGGTAAGAAAAACACATGTAGACTAAGCTTCACTTGATCTCTGATGAAAAATGGCACTTTATATTTCAACAGATCTTTATTTTGAGAGATTTTTATACCTGTCATCTTCAATTTCTTCTTTTTCAAAACATCTTGCTGGCATTTTTTGAGACTTTTTTCAAGCTTCTGAAATCCCATCAGCATCTCTCACACTCTCATAGTCTACAGGGCTTGGCTGACAGTATTGCTATAATGTTGTCTCTTACATTCTTCTACCAGTCTTTATGTCTGGAAAATGCTGAGGTCAAAATTTATGGTGTTGTCCCTCGATGACCTCAGATGACAAATTTGAAATAAAATTTTATGGGGTCTTCTCAATTATTTTTTCTTATTCATTATGACTATAATACAAGAGTAAGAAAAACCAGCCAAGAAAACATGCCTGGATTCAGTGTGGGAAGGCAGATTTGCTTGTGTTAGAGGTATTATGCAAATATGAACCATTTTGCAGTATAGTCTTTARGTTATGGGATTTTAAGTCAGGGGACTGACTGAGAGGGGGAATCCCATGGGTAATCTTTGCTGAGTAGGGAGAAACATCTCTCAAGTGTAAGAAGTACTGCTTACTGCTAAATTCAGAGACAATGATGGGTATGGAGGTGTGCGCTGGGTTCTCTTCCCCAACAAAGGGAATTGGGATTAAAGAAAACACTCTTGAGAAGTTGTTGGGCCAGAGTCCTTCACAGAGCCACCACTGCTCTGCGGTGGCTACCTGGGGTTGTGCCATGGGACAGGGCAAAGACTGGGCCTGTGGCACTTGCTTTGACTATGTACAAAAAAATATATCCCTTGATTTAGCTATCTGTGATTAATGCTTAGTGCTAGTGACCATTGTAAATGTTTGAAGTGGTAGAGATGAATATTTCAAATACAGGTTGCCATCTATTGCAAAGCTCCTTTACCCATTTGGGAAGAAAACTTTTAGCTGATGAATGCCTTAGGCTGGTTATGCAAATAGTGCATGTTAAATAGCAGGATTAGTAAGAGGCCAGAGTCTCAGCTGGGGAGAGACAGATGCAAAACAATGAGATTTGGCTGCTGTAAGTATCTCCAAGTGGGTCAGATTGTGGTATCCTTAGCATGATATTGGGCATATTGCCTGTTGGACGAGGGTTGTGGGAAGATCTGTTGGATTCCTGGATGGAAAAAAATGGGAAAGTGAAGATTCATAGCTCTGAAACCATTTTGGAGCTGTTTACTGGACAGCGAGGCAGTCATGTGTGGTGCCCTCTGAAGGTTTTGAAGGCATTGGGTTAACAGCATACTGCAGATGAAGAGCGTCAGTCCTCTCAGCACACCAAGTTTCGGTGAGTCTTTTCCTAGGGGTTATACTTCAAATGGACCCATTTCTGGGCATCTTCATTCTCCACTGCCATCCCTTCCTCTTTTGACCATGCTGGTTTCTACCAAATTAATTTCCACTCCTATCTTACAGATTTTGTTTTACTGTTAATCTTCCCTTAACCTGACTGCTGTTTTCTGTGTCATAATTCATTCTGTATGTCTTACGGTCTCCCTGGGCCATCACCATGGATGGTTGGTTTCTAGCAGTCCCTTTGTTTCATCACCTTAAATCTGATTTTCCTACAACTTGAAACATATCCAAACACTTTTATCTGAGCTATCTTCTCTTCCTTCATTTCTAGTTCTGCAGCACTTATTGTTTTCTGGTATAAACAGAGGTTCTTTGAAAATATACAATTAAAATGACACTTTCATGGGCATTAATTAGTAGAAAAAACCTTCAATAGATGTTTGAGAAGGAGAAAGATTTTTGGATGCTTGGTATTTCTCAGATATACTTACTTCCAAATCACTTTTCAAATACACATTACTGTTTGGGTGGTCAAAGTCTCTAGTCCTCGGTCTATAACACATTTGTCACTTATCTCCTACTTTCATTGTTGGATGGGAATTGATCTGTGTAAGTGTATGATATTGTCTCTTACTAATGGCTCACAAATCTCTCTCTCTGTCAAGTAAGTGCCTATATCACATAATAATCTTCACATTCCACAGCGGAAACTTCTCAAGGGTCTGGGCAAAGCTGGTCACACTGTCTGGAACAAGTATTTTTTTTTCCATTATACACTGGGTTTATTTAAGCCAATCTTAGCTGGACCAAAAGACAGATATTTTTTAAGGTGTTTTTGTACTAAAAAAAAGGAACCACCAGCTAATACAGGTATGCTGTGGTCTGTCAGTCTGAAATGATCTATTCTGAGTTCTGAATGTCAAAATATGTGATGTTTTTGAACTGACACTTTGGGGGCATTTTTTCTTCATGGAAAGTTCAAGTACCTTCAACTTTCCATCTCTTTTTGGCATACAGCCAAAACCCTGAAATTTCAAACTGGGCAGAAAGTCTTTATTGTTGTTGTTGTTATCATGATCCTATTTAATTCTGGCTGTGTAATTTAGTTCTGACACATGTCCCAGGACCAGCAGGATCAGTAGCCAGTAAAGATACAATGCTGTAAGTGACTGGGAAGGCATGGATTTAGGAAAATTTTCATTGCAACCCTGATGCTGTCATCAAGTCAGCTTTTTATGGCCACACCAACTCTTCAATTTTTTGTTCTGCTTTTTCCCTTTCATGCTTTTGCTGTTATCCCCACCTATCAGGATATCTTTAGGGCAGCAAGTTGTTTAATACAACAGTGATCCACAGCGCTGCTGTAATCTGTAAACCTATGGAAATAGTATGTACTGCTGAGAAGTATGTGTTAGTGCATCCATCTCTGTATTTTGAGAAGAAGGTAGGTCTCTTGACACAGTTAGAAAGAGCAGAAGTGCTTGGCACATTGTCTTGGCCAAATTCCAGCGTGGTTGTAATTTAGTGTGTTCATGTAGTGCCTGTAAAGATTTATTCTTGTGAAATGGAGGCTGAATTATTTTCAAAGAACGTGCAGCCTTCCAGCTCAAGAGTACTGGGATAGGGCAAAATCAGACAAGATGTGATGGCCCTTTTTCTCTTCTACTTTCCTCCAGTTTCCATAACATTGCCCGGCGGTTGGATTCATAACATACGTGGGACTCGATGCTGTGCAGCTATTGCCTATCACCCCTCCATTCCTGGTGGCAAATGGTGCTGTCACCACGGTCGAGTCACTGCTTGTGGGGACAGTACATGTCACTTGCAAGTGCTGTGAACTGTATGCCCAGCAGCATCCAAGCGCAAGTCGAGCCAAAGAGACTAGCAGACTCATTGCGCAGAGAAGCCCATGAACCAGGCACGAGCATCCCAGCTGCTGTTCAGAGGAACCCTCGGTGCGGTAGATTCTTAAGGGAGGCTTTGTAGCCTCTGTTACTCCTACCTGGAGGGGCTTTCTGGTTGCCATGCCTGCCCACCTTGGTTAGTTAGCCAGCACCACCCTGGGGTGTAAGCAAAATACAGAGGAATATTTCCTCGTCTTTGAAAGAGGCTGGGTAAGAAGAGTAGCCAACGCACCTTAATTCATTTTTTATTCTACAGTTATCAGTGCTATTCCTTGTTTTTCTTGAAGCAAAAGGAAATACTGTCCTGAGAGACTAATGCTCCCTGTGAGCAGTTCTAGCTCTTGATATCACTTGGGACAATATCCTCAGGCTCTGAGACTGTTGGCTTCACAGTCCCCTTCCTCCCTCTTTGCTCATGGCCAAGCCCTTCCACTGCCACCGGCTTCTTCTACTTGCCTCACCTCCATGTTCTCTCTTTATACCTTTTCTACCCCTGCTCAAAGAAAGGCATTTATTATGGCCTTTGCAATGAAACATCACTCTCCTGTCACTTTTTTTTGTTCCCTGCCTGCACTTCTTGCATGTCCAGCTGAAAAATAGCAATAAAGGTGCTGTGGTTAAAATTATTTCTTGCCTACGCTGTCCTAGCACAACAGGGATCGTGTGGATAGTGGGATAGTGTGAGGATAGATGATGGGTTGGGACACCGGTATGGATGGGTCCTTCAGAAAGCATTTGTGAGCAGTGAGATTGTGCTTTGGCTGTGTGGGTCTCTCTCAGGCACACACTGGTGCATCCAGGCCTCAATTCCTGCTTAAGGGAAGGCAGTTGCTATATTTAGGGCAGAAATTTGTGGTCACTGGGGATTTGTCTCCATGAGCAAAGGCTCCATTAAGGACTGGCTTCTTCCACAGGACTATGAATTACTGCTTGCCTGGTCCCTAGTGTTTTACTTCAGGTTTTTTAATGCATTGAAATTGGTATTTGCCCTATCTAACCTTATACTCAGAGACTCTTTAGCCTCCATCTGTAACTCTGCTGGTTAATGGAGTGAAGCAGGCACTGAATCATGTCAGACCTTCCCCCCACCACACCTCCCCATCAACTCTGTCTGGGGTTATGGCCTCACTTATGTGCCTGCTATAGTTAACGAGATTACCACCCCCTTTCCACCCCAAATCCACCCAGCTGAATAAGGCATTATCCATTTACCTCAACTCCATACACTGCACCCATTCCCCAAACCCAGTCCCACCACGGACTAAGCTCAGGCGAGCACCTAAGCTCGTTCAGTTGGAAATGCTCCTTCTGCCAATTGTCTTGGAGTTGGGGATCTGCAGGGCTTTTCTCTGTTTAGCAGACACAGCCTCAGAATAATGTATTCCTTCTCATTTAGTATCTCTAAAATAGGACGATGTGGTGTCCACTGAACAAAGAGGCTCTGGATGCGCTGCCTGTGAGATTATATTGTAAGCTGATAAGCATACTTACCTACAGCAAATGCCAGCCCTATTAAAGAAGGATTATATCCAGATTAGGACTTAAAAGCTTAGAAAATATTTGTTTAATATTTTACTGGAGGTGTATTCAGCAACTGAATCCCAGCAAATCACATCCAGGCAGGCAGAACACGGCCACTAAATACAGCACTAGAGGAGGAAAAATGGTGCTTTGGTGGCTCCTGCATCCTGCAAAGCCTGTCCAAAACCCCTATTGTGTGCAGGCGATGACAGAAGCATAAGACAAGCATTTGCCCTCAGACCCTTTAGATCTGTTCTGWGAGTCATCGGGTCGACAGCATTCGAAACACTTTCTGTTAAAAAAGAGAGAAAGAAATGGGTGTTTGACATAGGTTTGACACTCTTAGTACTTAAACACAGTGATGACTGTGACAATTTAGCCCTGTGCTTTGAGTTTAAAGATAATGAACAGCCCCTTGACCAGCTGTTGCGGCAGATGGCACAGTGGCAACACCCTTTCTTGGGAAAAAGGGAGAAGGTGGCAAGAAGACCTTAAAGAAAATGTTTCCTTGGAGTCTGGCATGATTTTTGTTCAGACCAGCCTGCTGGGGCAGGTAGCTCAGGCAGAGGTCAGACAGGGTTTGGTGGTGCCAGTGGTGAGTGCCTGCTGCAGACTGGGACTTCATGTGAGCTGTTGTTAAAGGTGGATTTAACTCCAGGTTCCCAGCATCTTTGTACTCTTCTTACATGTTTAAAGCCCATCCCAGAGTTTTGCAGCTTAAAGACATCTGCACATTACAATTTATAGCTGATGCCCTATTGTATTTCTAGACTCTATTGCAAGACAAAGTCTTTGGCAGTGTCAGGGAGTCACTGTGTGGAAGGGAAGCCATAAGAGGCTTAGGTGAAAGCTCTTTACCTTCCATACATACCAGAGCAAGCCCTCAAATTCAGGCTAGTTGTTTAGCCTGAGGCGTTAGCTAATCAGTTGGTGTAGTGCAGGGGCCAGCTGTGTATTGCTTTTCTACTGATGTTATAACAGCCCTATTACTATTACACTAATAATATATTAGACCTAATTCATTTTCCCTCATTGCCACCACCTGCTTCTGCTTAGATCAAGGGCTAATGAGCAGTTGACAGTAGTTAATGAGCTTCTGCAGCAAGCATTTCAGTTTCTTCACTGACTAAAATTACTTATCTCTTCTGGGCACCATGCTCTGCCTCCCTGGGATATTTGGCACCATTAGCTCCTCAACTGTGTCAGGGAGGAACCATCTCCATCAGCAAGAGACTGCAGCAGTGGGTGCTATCCAGAATAGCCCTCCTCCACTGAGCAGGGGAGCTGTGCTTTTGTCCACAGCTTTCCRAACTGGTCTATAGACCAGTTCAGATCTGGCTGTTTCACTGGTGACGTGTCCAGCCAACCAACCCAGGCAGCCCCTGCTCTGCAGCCGTGGTGTCACCTTCCTTGCAGCAATGGGCTTTGTAACGGTGCTGTTGGTGAGTCCTGCTCTGGTAGGGCTATTACGGTAACTATTCCTGCATTGTCCAAGATTTTTGATAATAAAGATTGCTGTGTGGATTGCTGGTGGGGAAGAGGATCTGATACGTGCCCAGAGATTTAGGAACTGAATTGCCATTTTCTGCTCTCCCATAGGTGACATAGGGACCCAGGTGTCATTGCCTTGCTATGTGCCAGCTATAAAGTGCTATGATTATGGTGAAATGAATAACTTGCTGATGCCAGATAGGTACCTAAATTCCTTTGAAAATCAGTGTGAAATGACTTTCCCGAGATGGATTAGGCACTTGGTGGTATCTGTACATAGAAGTACTGCCCACCTACCTTGCAGCTCTGGTCCCAAATAATTTTTCAAACTGGGACATAGTGTCTTTTAAGCCACAGGGGTGTGATTGGACAACTGAGTCCAGATATTTGGCTGGTTGTGTGAAGGGACCATTAGAAGGCAGTGGGACAAATGAGAGAAGGTGACCATTCAGGACACACTCCATGCCTGGCCGAGGCAACAGGCTGGCAATGTTTGCCACCACTGCCTGAACCGATAGTCACAGCATGTCTGGGCTCCTGCAATTTTAAGTATTTCCTGCTTCCCAGGCATTTTATAAAGATTGTTTTCCAAGTTTCTCTTGTTTTTGCAGAATGTAGTCTGGGGAATTAGCTCAGGTTTGCCTAGAGATACGATGAAGAAGAAAGTACTTTAATAAGAGATGCTGCTCTGTAATGAGGAGCCCACCTACAGACTGCTTTGTACAGCACTGCTCAGGAAAGCAACTTCACTTTGTTGCTAAGATTGTTGGAGCAGTAACTTATTGCTGTGAAAAATCCCTCAGTAAACAGGCTGACATCTCAAAAATAACTTGCTAACTTTTTTTCCCCTAAGTTGTGCTCATCTGCATATCAATGTGAACTGTTGTTTGGATTCTCTCCCTCTTCTGAATCTATTTGAGAAGTCTAAAGCATCACAATGAATGTTTAGACGATTAACCATCCTCGTGATTATGCATGTAAAACTCTGTGGACAGAGTTTTTCTCCCTATAGAGTCAGTTGTGGCTCCCAGAGCCATATGGAGGCTCTGTGGTCCTCTGCAGACTGAATTTAGCACTGTCTGTGTGTCGAAAGCAGTGCCCCTGTCATGTTTCTGCCTCTGCTGGAGACCGACAATGTTCACGTGGCCTCCCTGGAGCCCACAAGCCATCTGCAAAGACATTTCTGGGATGTCCAAAACCCAAGGTTCTTGGGCTGTTGGGACCCCATAGCACAACTGAAGTTTATGCTCCACTTAGCTGCTTACAAGCATGTAATTATTAGAGTCCTTATCCCAATGGCTGTGCTGTGATGTCAGAAACATGGAACAATTCTTTAATTAAAAAAAAAATTCTGATAATTATTCACCAACATGCTGATGATACCCAATACACAACAGAAGTGTGGTAAGGAGAAAGTGGCAGTACTTCACCAGAGTGAATCTTCTTGGTGGTAACTTCCATGTCAATGTGAAGTCAAAAAAAAAAAAAAAAAAAGTCCAAGAAAGAAAAAAATTTCTGTATCCTCAGTCATTTTTGAAACCACCATCCCACTTCCAGACTTGTGTCTGTCTTGTGTGATAGATGTGATAGTGTCTCAAGACATATTAAGAGCATATTCATTCTCTTTTACTATTCTGCTTTAAGGAAAAAAGACAAATTATGCCTTGTGAAGAAGCCGTTTGCTATAAAGTGTAAAAATGCTTTAATATTAATATTTTATAATAAAATTCATGACATTTATAAACACTCTATCAAGCATTTACAACTGAACCACAGCTGAGAGCTTGGACCGGAATAAATAAGCAAGGACACAGCTAGTATGAAATATACATCTTAATTTTTATAATTGTGTGTGCTTTATTCTTTACACAAATGGAATGGATGCGCAGAGTATTTACACATAACAGGAGTGTAAGCTGGACAGGGTATTTTGTAAACTCCAGTTCAGATTCGGAGTACCCCACACTACAGCTGGACTGAGAAACATCCTGCTAAAGAGATGTGCGCCAGCCAGCGTGCCGGATGGAGCAGCCTGCTGAGTACAGGCTGCTGCACTCGGAAATTTGGACTGGCTGATTCAAATTTAGGAACACAAATCCAGAAATTAAAAGGTTGCTATCCCACTAAGAGCCAACAGTGTTGCCTTTTTTTTTTTTTTCTTTTTTGTTTGCTTTTTTTCCCCCAAAGGTCTTGCCTAGGATGCTGGCTACCGCCCATCCCCAGAAATGCTGTTTTACACCAGGGCAAGTTGCCTGCACTGTAGGTCAGGGCCAGACGGCATAAGCTGCTAATGCGATGTGAGGGATGATGGATTGCCTCTCATGCTCCTCACCTTAAAGACAGACTCTCAAAAGGGCCAACGGGGTAGTGGTTCCTATTGCTCTTGGTGAGATGTCAGTTGGGCTGAAGCCTTCTGAAAATCCGGCCACAGCATTTGGCCCATGGGGTGTCTTTTTGTTCAGCAATTTCACAGCACCTACCTCAAAAGGATCTTGGTCCATGACTTGGCCCTCTGGGTGCTACAGTAATATCAGCAGTAAATAATGATGGAAAGTGCTGAGCTGCTGTTTAATCATGTGGCCTTGGTGTTTTACAGTAATGCTAAAATATCGGTGTAACGGGGAGGACGGATGTGTAACTTCAGGTGGTGTAAATGGGATGGACTCCACTCAAATCAATGGAGTGACTGTGATTTACGCCAGCTGAGGATCTAGGCTAGCTATATGTTTATAGATTTTAGATGTTATTTGCTGTTAGCTTAGATGCTGATTTGTGCCCTAAAATGGGAACCTTTTTTTTAACATAATGATGACCTCATTCTCACTTCTGAACTAATTGACAAGATGTCTGATTTTTAATGGAATAGGAAAATACATTTATTCCACCAAGGCATGGGCTTGAGCACATGAATGCAGTTGCACAGTGAACCACATGCATAACATGGCAGACAAAGTGTTCAAGAGAAAAAATGTTGAGATTAAAAGCTGTGAAGGATAAAAGACCACTTTCTGAGAACACGGCAGATATTATGGCTTTAAATCTGCAGCTTAAAAAGATTGAGACTTTTTTCACTAACACTGTTTTTCCTACAAATATCCTCATGTGTTGTCACTCACTGGAACCTCTGGTCAGGGATACCATTTGAAAAACAAAAAATAAAATATAAGAAAACCAAAGCAAAAATAGAATTTGACTGAGTGCTGATGAGCAATTAACAGTGAAGGTATAACACCAACAATTTCTCCATAGAAAACTAATGTAAATAGGTAGGTGGACGTTATATAACTAGGCCACTGTCACTGGCTCGTAGTGGTTATTAGCTCAGGTTCAACACTGCTCTCCAGGATGAGGATTTGAAATTTCAGTGCAACGGAGAGATTTCTTATCCTTGACTTTCACAGGGTGGTTCCTAGGACCCTATCCACACCAGAGCATCAAACCATGCTAGCTACAAACACAATTACATCACAGAATATTTATCTAGAAACAGCCTTTACTACCAAAGAAATTACAAAGCACTAGCATGGACAGGGTACCTCTGTAGGAAGGGGGAATTAAGCAAGAAAGAGGCTCTTCCACTGGTTGATGGCCAGACCATCAGACCAGTAAAGAGTGCCGTTTCACTGAGCCCTGTTAGCAAGCTCTCAATGAGTCAGTGCATGGAAGATGCTTTGTGGCAAGGAGAAATAAATAGGTTGTAATATTGCACATCTGCACAAAGCTAGCAAGATGTTGTCGTGATCATTCATGGGTGGACAAAAAGCTGTGATAATTTTGGTTCTGCTTAGACCCTACGGTGCTACACACTGTGCCAGAACATGAGAAATAGCACCAGGGGTGTGATCTGGCACTTTTCCTAAAGGGTCCAGCATTTGCATTTGTCTCATGTTTAGACACTCGCAAGTCTTTTACATGGACAGAAAAGGAATCTGATTACGCTAAGCTGTGTTAGCACCAATATGGTCTCAGGCGCCAATTGCTGTGGGTTGTGAGTTTGGACTTTTTTTTTTTTTTTTTGCACCAGATGTAATTTTGCATGATTCTTACGTTTCTCTTCCTCCTCCCACTACCACCCAGTATGATCTGAACAGCTGCAATGCAAAAAAGAACTGCAGCTCTGAGGATGCTGAAACATGAAACGCAAAACATCAACGCACAAAACGAACGGGAATACAAGTCCTAAGGGAAATAAGACCTCTCACTGCTTCTCTTGGTGATTTGTTTTTAAATATATGTTTTATTTAAAAAAAAAAAAAAAAAAAAAAAAAAAAAGTGCAATGAAAAAAAAAAACTGGAAAAAAAAAAAACAGACAGGGAAAAATAAATAATGTTACTACAGTAACCAAGGACTGATGGAAAAATTGATTGTACTCAGCCATAGTGTTACTGTTCACCGTAAAGCACAGCACATGACAAAGCAAAACAGTTACTAGTAGGATAGTTCCGTAAAAGGCTGCATGCTGAACTAAGAAACAAAGAAGCAGATGTGATTGATTGCTTAAAAACAGAGCTGAAAATTAGAATGAAGTTCCTGCTTTAGGATACTTGGTTTTTCAGGTCCGGTGGGCTATTTCCCAATCTGGGGCAATAGTACTTTGCCAGCATGGAAAAATCCATGGCTTCCAAAGATCTGGGGTCACTCTGTGGATTTCTGCAGAATTATCCAAAATCGAAGCTTTCATTCATTTATATTTTGTAAAAAAAATGTTTCTAGCCCTTCTGGTTACAAAGCTCTTTTGGAGACTTAACTGAAACCCTTGTTTATAAATCTGCGCTGGCCAGGCAAGAAAAACAGTAGTAAAAGAAGCGTGAACTTCTCAAAGTTACCATAGTAGGGCAGTAAGTGAGGCCACCTCAGGGCCACTAAAATGCCCGTATTTTTAACCCTGTCACCGCTGGTGGCTATAATACAAACATCCAGCTAGTCGTGCTCTCCGCGGAGGTTGGCTGGATATACCTGTCAGCTGGACAGGGTGTAGAAATGTAAGCTTCAATAGACAAGTAACTGAGGAGTCTATTTAGCATTTGCCCTTAAAACGTCCTTAAACATTAGGGTTGCTGTAGCCACCAGCTAATAAGTGTTGGACTCCTGCGGTACAGCAGGCAGGAGAGTGTGGGTTTTACAGAAAACTTGGTCCAGCAGCAGCAAAGGCAATTCAGTTTACTATCATAGTATCTCTTGCAGTTGTCCCCTTGTGTGTCAGAGTGAAGGATGGCATCAGTATACAAAGGAAGGGCAATGTGAAATGAGAAAAAAATACCTCCCTCTCCCCTTCCATGCACCCCAAACTGCAATTCCACAGACTTTCCCCAAATCCCTCACAAATGTCCATTGCCTCAGTTTTTGCTTTTAAGACCCTTGATGACTGTGAAATGAATGAAGATACAAGTTAGTTGGTGACCTGCCTGCCTACAAAGAGAGGAAAGATCAAATGCTTTTGGTATTTCCTTTAAAGAAACAGGAAGCATCATAAAACATTTGGGAGTGAAGTGTGACTCCCTCCAAGAGAGAAATTATTAACTGCATTCAAGCACTGACATTTTGTTTCTGAAAAATCATCCATTTCAATTTAAAGATGCATTATCCTTTTGTGTTCAGAAAAGGTCCTACAGGGCAGTCAGTTCAAGAGATCTTTCCACAGGAGTTCATCATGATTAAATAGAGGCAAGGGAGAGGATTAAATTGAGAGAAAAACAAGCTGACAACTACAATTTAAGGAATTATCTTGCTTGTCATTAATAATAGAGAATCTGTTACGGAAAAGGGATAATGCAACTTGATGGTCCTCTTTACATTTTACAGTCGCGCAAGGGTGTAAATATTTAATCTTTCAATTAATTAATCTTTACAAAATATCTCACAAAAACATTTTTACCTATAGAAATTAGTTTCTATACATCAATATATTTTTATTTTTATAAATTATTCCATCTTTAAGTGCCTTCTATCAATATAAATGATAAAATAGACAATCAAAAATTTTAAAGCTTTTCCCAGTTGTATCCCTCCTTGTCAACATAGGTGCTGTGAATCCTCATACATGTGTGTGTCTGCATGGGAATGTGTTTGTGTGCACTTGTGTGTGATGTGAAATGCTTCCATCCTCTCCCACCCCCAAACTCCATTAAAATAAACTATATTGTTATTAGTTCCTGMTGCAATAGTGTTTCCAAAGGGGAAAAAAGAAATGCTTGACTTGGTTTCAGAAATCAAAAGATGTGCATAGTTACCAAAGTCGAGGTGTACCAACTACAAATGTGCAATGACAAGCTTAGAATAGGATCCACCTCCCAGTCAAGTCAAAGAGCATCCTACCAATGACTTCAGTAGGAAGTGGACCAAGTACTCAGAGCTTGATTTTGCAAGGTGCGTGTGGCCCTGATCTAGCAAAACGTTTAAGCCCGTGCTTAGCTTTGAGCACATGAATAGTCCTACTGGAATTGATGGGACTGAACGGTATAGGGAAGGATCACAAGTGACTCCAAGTCAATGGGCTACTCATGTGTAGGAATTGGGGTCAAGTGCTGAGCGCCTTGCAGGATCAAGCCCTATATGAGGTTCAAGAGCTGGGAACTTCTCTTTAAAGCAATCAACACACTGAGCTCAGCCATTGAAATCGATCAAAATGTCCGCATGGGCACAGGAGGTGGCTAGCTCCCCTTGACAGAGGGTCTCCATGTCAAAAGTTTATACCTACAACTGGTGCTCTTAGCACACAACAGATTTGCTTTATATGGTAGAAGTCTTTTTGTTCCTACCCTTTGACCCATCAGTGTCCTTCATGGCTTCAAACACTTTGTGTTGTACATTCATCAAAATTCACATTGACTGCAAAGAACATAAATGCAACAAAAACAGGAAAGCCTCCAAATAGTATATTATAGTTTTCTTCTAAATATTCTCCCGTCGTAATCAGAGGTGCAGTGGCTAATTTATAATTTTTCCTTTGAAGGAATCCAGATGAAAGGCCCAGATTGTTCTTCAATTACAAGTTTGCATTGATTATATATATCTTCTAAGCTATCTCCTTGGACAATAGCTGCAGTAAGAAAACATATCAATATTCTTTTAGTTGTTATATTCTACAACATCCAGTGTCAGATATTGATGAAATGAGAAGGAATACTAGCACACTCTGATGTTGTTGATTATGGAAAAGTCATACCCCTGCAGATGGCAACTAAGTTCAAACCAATGGCACCTTCCCATGACAGAGACCCATCCCACTGCTTGTAGTGAGACGACTGAGCTAGGTTAGTTTAGAGAATAGTAGCTCTATCCCATGGGAAGGCAGCATGGTAGGTTCCCACTGTTGCAAGTCAAGCTTTACATTTCATTTGATTTAGAAGCTACTTCAGCAGTGAGTAGCAGCAGATTTACAGCCTATTCTTTTCTTGACCTAGTTATCATAAACTCACTCTTGGCTGCAAAAGTTAACTAGATCAGGCCCAAAGTGACAGAAGATAAAGCAACTGTAACACAAAGCACAGTGTCTATACTCTTAGCCCCCTGCAAGCAGAAATTTGGAACTGCAGTTCAGATTATGTGCACTGTCAGCATGTGGAGGGACAACTGGGGGCTTCTGAATGTTATCCACAAATACCAGTCCCCTGAGTAGGGAGCTGCCTAAACCCGTCCAAAGGAAATGCTGGGGCCCAGAGCCCCAGCTCTTAAATCTTGCTCTTTTCCAGGTCAGGAAGAAGATGCCTTTCTCTTTCCCTTCCATGATCCATAGCTTAAGCTCTTGCCTTGAGCTAGTGAGAATTCTTTGGTCTGTACAAATGCAATGATGCAACATTTGTACTGATTTCATTAAAAGCAGTTTTGGGTCAGAGGAGGAATCAAATTAATGCAAAACTATTCCTTCAGGGCATCAAACTTCTGAGGAGTTGAATGCCTCAACTGCCCTTGAGTTTCAGGGAAACAATAGTCCCAAGCCAGGAGTCCTTACTGTGGGCACACTATACTGATACGCACTCTAGGCCAGAGACTGACCTGATCCAGTTGTTTTGCAATAAAAGACTATACCCTTGGAAAAAATTGTTTTTTAATAAAAACATACCTGTAAAATATTCTCCAAATTCTTGTTCTAATTTAATTGCTCGATCGTAGGTTTTCTTCGCTTGCTCCTCTGTAAGCCGTTTATTCATTTCCCTAGAAACACAGAGGAATTAATCAAAAAGTTTAGATTCTTACTAGAACAGCTTTCTAAAAGATACGTTCAACTGAATCACAGATGGATTGAGATCGGTACAAGAATCAAGCAGTGAAATTCTTCCATCAGTTCATGGGCAGTTTCAGTATTTTAAATTTAATTTCATTCTTATGTGGTATAAACCTACATTTCCAGACTATTTCCCATTTCTCCACTAAATTTTTATTTTGGGTTCACTACTCTACATTCCCAAACAAAATATGAGGCCCAAATCTGGCAACTGCTATCTGAGATGGACTTGTGGCATCAGGAACTGTGCTGGTTTTGGCTGGGATAGAGTTAATTTTCTTCCTAGTAGCTGGTATAGTGCTGTGTTTTGGATTTAGTACAAGAATAATGTTGGTAACACACTGATGTTTTAGTTGTTGCTAAGTAGTGCTTACACTGGTCAAGGACTTTTCAGCTTCCCATGCTCTGCCAGGTGCACAAGAAGCTGGGAGGGAGCATAGCCAGGACAGCTGACCCAAACTGGCCAATGGGGTATTCCATACCATATGACATCATGCTCAGTATATAAACTGGGTGTTGGTGGGGGGGGGGGGGGTCGCTGCTTGGGGTGGGCTGGGCATCGGTTGGTGGGTGTGCATTGTGCATCACTCATTCTGTATATTCTATCATTATTATTATTATTATTATTATTATTATTATTATTTTCCCTTCCTTTTCTGTTCTATTAAACTGTCTTTATCTCAATCCACGAATTTTACTTTCTTTTTCCGATTCTCTCCCCCATCCCACTGGGGGCAGGGGGAGTGAGCGAGCGGCTGTGTGGTGTTTGGCTGCCTGCCGGGTTAAACCACAACAGGAACCCATGGCTAAGTCTGGGAGCCAGGAGGTCTCAAGGTCTGAGCACTCAGAGCACTCCTGCCTCCAGAGCTGAAGCTCCTTCAGGAACCTCTCTATCTCCCAGGCCCACAGCTGGCTGTCTCAGCTGAATAAGGTTGTCCAAACTGCTGAAATGGAAGCTGGGTTTTGACTGAGGCTGGGGCTATGGAAGTGAAATCATGATTAAAGGCAGGATTCAGCACATTGAGACTCCTGACCCTGTAGAAGGAATCCCAGAGTCATTGTAAACCCTGTAGGGAAGCCCCAGAAGGACCCAGCATGTCTTCCAGGGAGACTTCTTGGTTCAGGTCAGGGCATGAGTTCCAGATATCATGAGAAATCAAACTGAGTCTTTCCAGCAGGAAGAGTTAAGATGAGTTATTTATTTATGTTCTCTGTTCCAGTCCTTTCTGATTAACTAGAGAGATTCCCAGTCAAGCGTGTCTTGTAGATTCTAAAACGTACAGGGTACCAATAAATGTAAAAACATAGACAGTGTCAGTAACATTCTGTTATTGCCAATGTTTTGGTATTTGATAGAACATTTCTGTTTCAACAGAGGCATTATTAAATAACTTTAAGAAATGAGTTGTCTTGCCCGTGCATGCTCAGCTTTTAATACCGCTGTATACTTGCGAAGAATCAAGCTCATGCTCATTCACTGCCTTACACATATATGCCTGCAAATATCCAAATTAATTAGCAATAAAAATAGACTTCACTTGTTCTAGCATTTTTTCACAGCATGGATTCATTTTTCTTAAAACATGATGGAAATTTTCTGAGGCAACTAGGAAAGCAAGAGAAGGGAGTATCTTGTATTCTACATAAATCTGATTTAATGCCTTGCACTGAATCATATGATTATGTGGTAATGGACTGTATACAGTATGACATGGGTGATGCATGTAGGAAATTATGTGCATGATGGTGCATAAAAGAACGATCTATGAAGTGCACAACAGTATGAACTTGCTACAGCTAACTCCGACCTGGCTTCTGAAAAACACCCTGTAAGGTGTCCGGGATGCAAAAAGGTATTTCTAGAAATGACTTAAAGCTGTCTATCTATATAGCTAACCATATAGCTGGGAACACTGCTTAGAAAAATCTCTCTGGAAGTACCAATGCAATGCAGAAATCAGGTTTATAAAATGAAGGATAAGAAAGATTTCTTTCAAAATTTATGACAGTAATTTGTGGATTATATAAATAGGTTTAATATATGCCAATCTGTGTCATGCTGCTAAATTTGTAATACTACTAATTTCATTTATTGGAAAATTGCTCTCTAATTGAGTTCAGGTGGGCTTCTCATCAGCTATGCCTACCTGAACATATCTTTAGGTGACTGAACCAAAACTCTGTCTTGAAGTGGGACATAGCATTGCAAATTCTTATGCAAACTTAACATTTCCATCCTAAGGACACTCAGCCAATATTCTAGTGCTAACAACATCCTTCTCCTTCCAGAACTATTTCTGGTAAATTTCTGAGAAGTCTTCCTCAAGATCTTTGAATATCAGAGGAGGAAATACAAATAAAAGCATAAACAAGCATTTAGAGTAGTAAGTACTTTGAAATAAGTAGAAATTTGCATTACATTTTCACGTTGTAGATTTGCCTTGGGTATAAAACTGTGCTAGTTGTATTCATGCCTCTGCCCATCCTGTGCCTTCAGGAGAGAGGCTGGAGAAGGGCGAGGACCATGATGCCCATTTTTCATGATGAATTAAATGTGCTGTCAAACTGTAGTCCCTTCTAATTTTTTATTTCCTAGCCAGGGACCTGCACAGCTGGTGAATTCAAAATGCTTGCAAGAGCTGTCCCTCCAGGCACATTTTCTGGGGTTTTCCTCCTCTCCCAGTGAAGAGCTCACCCAGGCAGGCTCTTCATTACTTCCAGCTCTCATCCCCATGATCCCACCACCGTCCTCCTTCTTCTAGAGAGAGAGGCCGACTGAGAGGTACCAACAGGGATGCCTCTGGGATTAAACCTGTGAGATGGAATCATGTAGAGGTGGGGAAGGAAGGAAGGAAGAAGGAAGGGCAGGATGATGGAGCAGTTTGTTTACAGCAATTTGATTGCCAGGACTGAATTTAACTGAAGAAAGCAGAATCAGGAAACATCCAGCTCAGGCCATGTGTTCTGGTTGCTTTTGCAACCAATAGCCCCTTTATGGTCTTCCATTGCTGTGCTCATTAGTGTTAGTAGGGTATTTCCAGAGAACCAGTGACAACCAAGTTTCAAGTGCAGGTGCAAGCTCAATTTATGCTCCCTTCACTCTTCTTGCCTTCACTGTCAGATGGGTGCAAAGGAGCATATGCGTAAATGAGAATTAGACTTCAACTTTAAGTGCTAATTTTGCTGCACGTAAAATCTTTTGACTTTGTCTCTCTACATCTTCTGATTAGCAATTTTTTGTCTTTTATGGTTTTACTTTGCTGTTACACTAACTTTCAACTCATTTGTATCAACAGGTGTAATAGTTATGGCAGATGAACCTATAATTTTTGTGTTGTAGTAGTTACATACATAAAAAAGACTGAGTGAACACAGTTATGCTGTCATAAAAATGTCCTCTTTCTATTCCCACAGAGCACTGGTTTACCATGTTAAACTTCTCCATATTAAAATAATAGTATCTATTGGAAAGGTGTTATACCCGATCATCTATGCACACCCTACAACTCACTACCACTTACATCATGTAAGAGTATGTATTTGTTTAGCCAGACCCTGAGTGATTTAGCTTCATTACTAAATAACATAAATGATTTTCACAAGCAAGGGGCTCAGAAGTATGTCATCACTCTCAAGACAATTCTTTAGAAAGAATGATACTGTTTATATTAAAAGAGTTCTCATTTCTGTTAGAAACTAATTTTGGGTACTGTTTGATAAGATAAATACACATTAGATAGATTAACTAGATAAAAAGATTACTTGCGGAGAGCAGGCTGCAGGGGATAAACTGATTTAGAATGCCTGAATTCATTACATTTTTCTCTTTTTTTTCAGGAGTTGTACTGTGTTTACATTATTTATTTATATAAGCCATATTACTGCAAAAAATCCCRAACTAGTACTGATATATAAGGACTTTTGCTGTCCCACAAAAGTTTGGATTTCTAATTAAGGGTGTCTTCCACAGGGTATTTGCAGAACAAGGAATTCAAAGTCATATAATGGATTTCACTTTGTTTGTCCCTACCATACTGTCAACACTGAGGCAGGTTTAGATTTGGAGAGTGAAGAATAGCTTGCTTTTGATTTATATCAATAAGGAAAATTTTGCTAACACTGCATAACTTGTTTTGTCCTAAGTGAAATATTAGCATTGCTTTGGTTTAATTACAGGATGATTGTCATAATATTTTGCATCTTCATAACACTTTTCAGTCAATCTGTTCAAGGATTTGCTGTTCTTACATCAAATCAATGAAGCCTTTATGTTATTGCCACATTTCTGGTTCTGCCTAATGTATTTTTCAGAGTAAGGGTCACTTTTATTTACTTTTTTTTTTTTATCACTCCAGATGCAATGTCAGCATTAAACAAATAATGGAAATATTTTATGGATGGGAAAACTGTAGGTTAAGGTCTATCTTAAAACAATCAATGCAGAAGGTAGGCTATCAGACTACCCTTCCCCTTCTATACAGCAACATAATCAGAATATAATTGAATTGTAGGCTGGAAGAAATGTCAAGAAGTCATCCAACCCAAGATGGCCTTGGTCAGGATGGGGCTGTGCAAGCACCACATACTGTGCATCATTCCCTGTAAAGTGGCTGGACATGCAACAACCTTAGCACCAAAAGGCAGGGCCAGGGAGGATGCACATTCATGGGATGGGGCATCTTAGCCTTCTCCAGCTCTGTCACCCAATGGTTGTGGGCACACCGTTACTGTAACCAGATACGCATCTGTCACAGGAAGGGGGATGCCTACATTTTAGCTGTGTAACAGATACCTATGGCATTTGCAGAGCCTTTGCTGTGGGGAAGGCACAGAGTTCAAAATTTCACCCCTATCAATCACAGCAAATTGAGCTGATAACTCTTGCATTACCATAAATGTACATGGAAAACAATTGATCACAATGTATTTTATCCTGAGCTTTAACCAGTATGAAGATCACTTCCATATTTCCTCCTCAACCTTCTCTCCTTGACACTAGGTAACCCCCGTTCCTCCTCCACTTCCAGGGTGGAACCCAGAACCAGGCCAGCGCTCCAGCTGAGGCCTCATCCGTACCCAATAAAACAAAATAACTGTCTATTGTGTCCTTATACAACACTGATGTTAATACAGCCCACAGTGGCAGTTTCCTTTTTTGCAACCACATTATCCATGCATTGATATTCCTCTGTGATCCATCCCAACTGCCAGATGCTTTTCTGCAGTGCTATAGCTTAATTATTCCCTGCTTGTACTTGTGCATTTCATTTTCTCTCCCTTGTCTGTGCTGAATTTCATCTTACTGATTTTACATTGAATTTTAATCTTATCCTCCAAAGTGCTTGCCACCTCGCTCAGCCTTGAGTTATTCACAAACTTTACAAAAGTATTGCCCAATTCATCATTCAAGTAATTCATGAAAATAACAAGTAGTCCCAAACAGGGACACAGCTTAGGAAATATACCCTCCCAGTTTAACAGTGCCATTTTCGATGACTGAGTATGGTTGTGCACATGCTCTCTAGTGATTCCCTCTGGACTGTATTTCCCTAAGCTGCTACTGAGAATGTTCCATGGAGCCAGAATAAAAATCAAGATGCAATACAATTATTGATATCCATCTCATAAATAAGATTGATTTGATTTGCTCTTGATGCATATGCATTGGATGCCTCTTAGAACCTTTTTATCCTCTCAGTTATTATACTTGAGTTGCTTAACTGTTCCCTGGATCCCAGTATTTTTCTGAGTATTGAAATTAGGTTGCCTGGTGACAGCATGAAGTTGGTGCTTCTCTTTCCTTCTTTAAGTGTTATGTTTGCCCCTCTCCAGTCCCATGGGTCCTTGCCTATCCTCTTCAAGTAAATGAAGGGCTGACGAAGAGGCACACACCGCAAATCTGACACAGGTTTACCCTCTGGTTCACCCCCTGTGACCAGACTCTACACCCCAAGAGCACCCAAGACTGGATGGGACAAGCCATGCTGCATGAGTCCTTGGTGAACTTGCTGCACAGGTTGGAACAAGTACATCAAGCGCTGGCAGGGAGTCCTTCATGGTCCAGCACATAAGCTCACATGTCCCAGTGTGAAAGGTTCAAAGGCAGCTTTGGCTTGTTCCTTGAGTTGCCGGGCTACAGTGGATGGGCAGGCAGGGAGAGCAAGTCTCCACTGTTCCCACTTCCTCTCGTTATTACTGATTTTAGAGGACAGGCAAAATGTAGACTCAAGACCTGTGTTGTGCCACTTGACACTGTACCCTGAAAATAAAACACTTGAAGGAGTTTATACTTACATCAGAGGCTCCCATGATTTAGGCTTAATGAAGATAGCTATGGGATAGAGTTGTGCAACTTGTAGTCGTTTGATGGCATTTCCTGACACATCGAGTATACAGTGCTTGCCCTGTTGGAAACAGATGAGGATGTGTTTATTTTTGCAGAGTTTGCTGCAGATCAGCCAAAAGACGGGAAGCAGTTCTGCGACACAGTGCCCTGGAATGGGGCCATTACTGGCACACCAGGGAACGGGACCCCAGGGCATGCGCTCCACTCCTCTGCGCTCTTTCCTTTGCTTTGGTGCTAATATAAAATATACTCTGGAGATATGAGAACAAGCTTGCTTTTTATTTTTACTGGGATGAACTTTGCGGGGGGGGGAGAAGATTTTCTTCAGAGATGAGGAAAATCAGTTCATAAAAGTAATAGGATGTCTACATTCTTACTGATTAATTCGGTTCTTGTTTGTGTCAAAGACTCCCTGGGTCACCTAAGGCAAGTCATTTAATCTTTCTGTGCTTCATTCTTTCTCCTCTGTGAAAGTGAGATAAGTTTATTTACCTGTCTTACAGAGGGAAGAGGGAAGGCTGTTTTGGGGCATACTTGAGGCGCTGTGTTAGATCCCTGAATCAATGGCACTACATCCAGGTACAGAAAGCACCAAGGATGTTGACATTCAAAGGTAGAGACTCCACTTGTGGAGTCATTATAAAGCCTATAAATATTAGGATGCTGTTTTGCAGATATTTTATATTTTTGGCAGAAGAATCATGTCTGAGCTACAAAGTGGAAACAAAACAGGTCATGTTACATGGTCAATAAAACTAGTGTCAACCTACCCTTTCTGCCACGAATCTCACAGACTGGACACTAGTTCCATATAAATTATCATTGTACTGCCCAGCTTCTATAAATTTGTGCTCTTGGATATCTTTTTCCATTTGTTCTCTTGAAATGACAAAATGATAATCTCTCCCATCCACTTCATAGTCACGCTTTGGCCGTGTGGTATCTGCATGAAACAAAAGACGGAAGATCAAGAAGTCTGTAAAAACATTTCATGCAAAAAATGCTGCAATTAAGGTTTGCTCAGTGGACAATGCTGGGTCTGCTGTAAGTGGAGGTGCTCCACATCTGGGAGCAGATCGTTGGCTACTACATAATTGTTTTCAATGGAGTTATGACAATAAAGCTGTCTTTGTAGTAATACTTCTGATGTTTACCTCCAATCAATACTTAATGGCTAACATAAAATTAGGGTTTACCAGAACTCCACTTTTTTTCAGCAGGATCGCACACAAACCTCACATACAAAATGTATTCCAGATTGTAAATCTAATCCTATTACAGTGATAAAATGAATCACAATCTCATCAATTTAATTTAGCCTTAATTATAAGCCTGATTCTGATCTCATCTCTAGCAGTTTTAAGCTGGTGTATTTGCAGAGACAACAGTTTAAAATGAAGTAAGACTGCAATCAGGGCTTGAAATGAAGACTCAGGGAGCTCTAATGATCCAATATATAAACACTCTGGTTAATTCAGGGTCCAATATTGCTTTCAGATTAGACAGTCTAGATCTCACACAAATCACAGATTACTCCGTATTTTTATTGGTGGATGCTGTGTAATTGAGTTGAAACATTTTACATTTTACCAGTATTTCAAACTTTTATCTTATTTAAGAAACCACAGATTAATTGATGAGTAAAGTGAGTTAGTGGCTAGAAGGCTCCTTGTTTAAAAAAATGCTACAGCTTTTGAGACAATTCTTTTGAGAAATTCTTTTGAGAAATTCTTTCCAGACCTTCACAATCTTTTTTTTGTTTGTTCCTTTCCCCTTTTTTGTCCAATGGAAAAATGGCTTTTGAGAAACTCAACTACATAGAGTTCATGGATGTTGCTTTCACAGCAATTTACTTATTGTGTGGCACCAAGGGATACAACTCACTCAGCTGCAGAACGGAGTAAAATCATACTTACGTGGTACACACGACCCAAACTTATCAGGGAATTCAGATATCAAATCATCGTTGATCCGATCTTTCATAGGACCCAGAATAATAACCGGCCTGGTGTAATTAACTGAACAACAAAAAGAAAGGCACATTTTGATGATCTTACTGGTAATAACAGTAAATCTTCCCAAAGATGCACTAACCAGAGTTGTTGCCTTTATGTATGAAGTAAAAACTTAGGTGTACATTTTATTGATGAATAATTTATTCATTGACATGAATAAGGAAAATGGAACAGCACCACTCATTCTGCAGAGCTCTGTGATGGTGCATGCACATGTAGTCAAATATGGACTACATTTGTGTCAAATGTGGACTCCCACTCGGCTATGTGGAAGTACGTATATTTGCTATTGCTCAACAAGGTCACTCCCAAATGCTTGCAGACGGACTCTCTCATGAGGCATGGAAAGGAGATTGTAGGATTTTTTCTCCTCAGTCATTTGAGTGCATCCCCCATTAAATCAGGTGGGTGCACTCCCATTTTCGGTTTGCCTTCCCGTAGGTTCATCTACCCTGGTTAGAGGCGCATATCACATGAGAAGGAAAATAACAAAGGCTTCCCATGTAACAATATTGCAGTAAATCTAGAAAATCTGCATCAATAATTTGTAGACTGATTAATGTATTTATCAGTAAAGGCCATGAGAGCATACTGGGGAGAGTCCTGAGAACAAATGTTAGGAAGTGGGGGCTAGCGAGGGAGACCCTCACATCATTTCTTTTGTATGCAATAGACCGAGTGGCCAAGAAAAAGGAGCCACAGAGAATCTGGGGCTGGCACAGCAAGGCTTACTGCTCTGCTGTCCCCCAAAATGTGAAATGAAAAATATAAGGAACAGTGACAGAAAAGCAGATGGAACTTACTTTCCTGTCTTGTGACAGGTTCATAAGAAAGGATGCAGTCTTCTTGGCCTCCTGATGAGAGAAGAAAGAGAAGAGATTGAAGCTGACAAGCAACACATCAAGTACGAAAGCTTGATAAAATGCTTCACATAGAGACARATCGGGTTCGACACTTCTCTCTGGTAATGCTCTCACCTGAACCATTCCAAAGTCCCTCATAACTTCAAAGTGTGGAGATCACTTTTTTCCTTCCCTTCCCTCCCCTGCCATGTGTTTCAATTATCTTTGCTGAAATTGGGCTTTTTCAATGATGGGCAATAAGGCTTCATTTATTGATTTGATAGCAAGGCTGTTTACAAGGATAGTGCAGAAATTTAAGATGCAGTTGTTTTGCTTGTCTGATTGTTAAGGCCCTAACATGCTGCTGCAGGGCAAATCCACAGGCTACCTAAACTGAACAATTTTTATTCTCAGAATATATACATTTTGGTTGATCRTCCTTCTGTGCATAACCTCCATAGTCTAGTTTATTCACAGCCTGACATCTAGCTATGAGCTATTTGCTGACCCTTATCCTTTCCCCAAACACAAATCTCACAGCATCATATTTTACACACTTATCTGCCCTCCACTCCTGTTAGGACAGTGCTGTTTCCTCATGGTGACATTTAGGGAACTAAAGCAGAGAAATTTGCCATGAGAAACAAGTATGGACCATGACAGCCCCGATGCATCACTGTCCTCTCCTCTACGAGAGTGCAAGAGGAGAGCGGGGAGGATTCTTCAACCTACTGCATGAATAATTCCTGGACATTTCTCTTTCTGGGTCACTGTCACAAACTTGGTACCACATAAGGGCTCTGGCACGTTCTAAATATGACTTAGGCTTAGCAAAGTTTAAAATCACGATTTTATTTTTACTCAGTTCAGGGCTTATCTCTTAGAAGATCCACAGATGGGATTTTGCAACTAATTTAGATACTACAGAAGAAGGAGTGTCATAAGGGGTAGAAGGGCTTTATAAAATAGACAGGGTTGCCTTCATTTCATCTGCTTGCATGCACGTGAGTCTGTGTTACATTATTCTGGTGGGCTCCTGCCAAACCAAAGTGTGCACGCACAGGGGAAGAGTGCTGCCTGACACACCTGATGGACGATATAGGCAGGATTTAGAGGGGCCTGCCCCTCACCCTGGAGAGTCTGACTGCTATCTGAGTCACTTTTGAGGCTCCATTAACTATATTAACAAGATTTGTATTGGATGCAATGCCTAGCTCCTAAGAAGGTACAAAATGTTTTATGGTTTAGTCTTAAACTGACTCCCACCCCATGAATCTAATACGTTGATAGGTATTTTTTGTGATATATTATCTAGACAGCTGTGAGAAAGGTGTACGAAAGCTTTTCAGGTAAAAATAATGTTGTAATTAAGGACAATGACAGAAAAAGCAAATTAAAAAAAGTACTGATGTGTTAGGAGAGAGGGAGAAACAGACAGGGCCAACTCCAAACTAGCAATGGTGCTGAAGCAGCAAAAGAGAAAACATCATTTTTAATAAAAGGAAGACATTAGACAGCTTTTGAGGCCAAGGCAACATAACATATGAGGAGTGTGGATCATGGATTTTCTTCTCTATTTGCTTTTGTTATCAAACTGTTATCAAAATGTTATCAAACATTTGTTTGATACTGTAATCACTTGCTTAACTTTGGCTTTTTGCAAAGTTAAAAACCTACAATTACAGTTACACTAGGTTTCATACATCAGATGTATTATTCTCCTGTAAGTTTCTCTGGGCATTTTGGGGGTGATATAAAACTCAGGATGTCCCATTCCCCTGGAGATGAAACGATTCACTCTCCAGGCTGGATGAGGATGCTCCTGCACTGCCTGCCCTCCAGCCCCCAGGAGCCAAGGCTATGCTTTTCCACAGCCTGGGAAAGTCAGTCTTGGGGTGGGCGATGAAGCCATCATGTACTAAACATGTGGAGGGGAACCTGTTTGTACGAATACAATCTTAAAACTTGAAAATACTTGTTTCAATGGCATGCAGATCTGCAGAAGGGGATTCATTTCAGCTAATTTCAGAAACCTGTATCGTGAGTGCTTATGTCTAAGCTAGTCCCTAGGTACCCTTTGGAGTCAATGGGTGCCTACAAATAGGCAAGTGCTTATTCTAAGACATGAGTCATCTGACCTATTTTAGATGTCTACTTTGGGATGACAGAAAAAGTCAGAAGGGTGTGTTTTTCTCCATTGTCCCATAACGGCATTTAAACAGCAAGGTCAGAGGCAGACATCTGCATTTAAACAGTAGAATCCCATGGGAGTGACAGTGACAAGAGCAACTGAAGGAAAATAGCCAATAACTCTGACACTATTGTTTAAATTTTCTTCTGTGGGCTAGTACTTGGCTTTGGCACAGAATTATCACCAGCACAAATACGACAGCACAGATTTTACCTTCTGTTTTGGCCAGTCTCTGGCAGACATGTCCACATGCTAAAGCTGTCGTTACATCCACGCTATTGGTAGGGTATGGGCTATGGAGACGAACGAGCCTGTCGTTTCACAGAAGTCTTGTGAAACTGTGGCCAGACTGAAGGCAAAGAAAAAACTCCAGCCCACTCAAATTGTGCTGAAGCTCAAGCCGTTGGAAAGGGTTGCAGTAAGTAGGGAGAAACTTTGAGGCTGACTGTGATACACAGGGACTTAAAGATAGATATCTTCCTGAGTGAAGGCTCTTCAGCGCTGAGTTTCAGACTCAACATGGAGTGTGAGCGTGGGGGAAAACTGCACCATTTCCACTACTTTTCTGGAAAAAGGGCTCAGGAAGCTCAAGTTTCTCTGTGAATAAAATCCTTCCAAGTACTGTCCAGACAAAATCCTGTAAGTCCTCAGAGGCTAACATGCATGTTAACTGTACCAGATGGTATTCTTTAATGATCTCTACTCAGTCAGTACTGCACGGTTTTGAAGTAGTCCATAAAGTATTAAGTATAATGAAGAGCTCTAGAGTCAATCAATAATCGGATTGCTATAACCTTGTGATGGCTTTGAGTGTGAGACACAGCGTGAAATTCAGCAGGACACGGGCTCTTATTGATCATTTGACTAAGCCTCATTTACCACCCACATTAACGGCTTAATTAGCACAGGTTAGCTATATTGATCTGGAAAATCTTTGTGAAATTTAATAGACAAAACAGAAAGAGAAAAAAGAAAAAGCCCTTTCTGTAGGATTTTGGCATGATCCCTTGTTCTTCAGTAAAATTCCACAAAGTCAAAAAGAGAAGAAAAGAAAGAAGATAAGGAAAGAGAAGAAAGAAAAAGGAAGCTTTCCTAAATCTAATATTCTTACAAGTAAAATTATTGGAGGGCTTTCACTTTCCCAGGATCATTATGGCTTTGCTTCCCTTTGTTCCTGCTTTGCCTGTTGGTGAGTTCTCATGCTCAGGAAGAGAAGAATAACCTGGAGTTTGTTATAACTCGCAGCCTCTATAAACTGGGCTGAGAGGTTTTGTGTGGTCAGATGACTTTCATAAGGACTACTAATTTCAACTTTTAAAAAGTTTTTATGGTGTTTCAGAGGAGTAGCCCTGAAATGGATTTAAGGTGTTGCCTCTGTTTTCCCTTGCTGTTTAGATGGCAGAGAGTCTGTGAAAGACCCAAAAATCACAGTTTCAGTGTAGACCTGGCAGATATCAGGCATTTTTCATGTAACCCATAAAAAGGCCCCATTTCCTACTGTCTTGCCAGAGCATCCAGAGCTTCCACAGTGCTGGTGAGTAACGGGGCAGGAGAGCTGCTGTGAGCTGCTGTGGTGCAGCCACCATGTAACCAAATGCCCACCCTCATCAAGCACCTTATGCTGTGGGAATCCATGGATTTTGGCATCCTATTAATGGCTGTGAATGAAAAAATCTGTAAAGGGATCTAAGGCAGGGAATAATAAAAAAGTAGTACTTATGAAGACAGCTAAAAATTATTTATGACTTTAGAAAAATCAAAGGGAATTTTTGTGTTCATTAAAATTGCTGGACTAACGGTGGTGGTTACCATCAATACACATGTGAAATACATGTAGATGAGACAAATTAATTCTATTTTTGAGCCCTTACCTGAATTTTGTTGCTCAGCTGGATCTAACATCAAAGAAGGCTTTTTTTTCTGTCACCATCCATTTTGGTTTTGGGCTAATGTATGGATTACCTGAGTCGGACTTGCAAGATCTTGGAGAAATCAATTTTTGTTTTGTTTCATCTGCACAGACTGCACTGGACAGTCAATATCCTAACCTCTATTTGGCTCAAAATCCCTTTCCTGGACCTCTATTTATGTAAGTAAACACATGACTTTTGGAAATACGTTGATAGCTATGAAAGGCTGGAAATCCAATACATAAAAAGATCATCAGTAGTCTGAGAATGAACTTATGACTGAAAAGTGGTCTATCGGCACTTTATGTTTAAGATCAATATAGCTTGTAAGGGCAGAAAATGAGACTTCAATACTTGTGCCAATTTGAGTGTGCCTAAATAATATAGTAATCCTTGGGGAGTGTAAGAGCCAACGTAAGTGTCCTAATTAATCAGTGGTCTAACATAATAATCAGGACTCCTTTAACCTTGTTCTGAGTCTTCAAATCTCATTACAAGAGTGACTTGCTGACAGAAGGTGAAAGCTTCTGTTTCTCATAATTTTCCTTATTTTTAACTTTTAGTCATGTATTGCCTCTCTAGGTAATTGGTGCAATCACAACCAGTTATGCAATTAGGCTAAATAGATGTTGTAATACGTGTGTAATTTTGATGACAGCTATAAAAACCTTTACTGAACAATGTGTAAGAGCATTACCACACATATGCAGTAGGGACACTTGAAATTCATGGCCATTATGAAAATCATGTCTCGCAWAATAAAAACTGATGAGTCCACGGTAAAAAATATGTTCTTACAAGCTTGGTTTGAAAAAGAAATCAGAACATTTTAAGTTACAGAGCTCAAAATAAACTTTCAATCATGGTTTGATTAGCTGGTTCAGGGATAAGTCAAAGTTGGCTGTATGTATCTTTATCACAACAAGAACAATTTTCTGCTAGACCAGGACTTTATATACCACTCTGCAAACTTGGTTTTACTGCTGAGAACAGGTGCAAATCAACTAACATGGTTATAGCCTTCATATTAGCATGGCCAATATGATGCAGTAGCAGCTGTGTGGCAGCTCAGCCCCTTTTAGATCAGGCCAACATTTGTTCCTGGCTCAAAAATACTTTTTAATTTTTTATAAAGGGCCAGATTCTGCTGTCAAATGTATTTGTGGTTCCCCCTGAAGTTAATGGAGCTGAAGGTTATTTGTTGGGATAAAGAAAGTCCCACTGTTGGCTCCAGCTCTTTTGCTCATTACAAACCCAGTGTTGAGAGCACTGGCAGAAGAAATCATGTTTACTACCTGCAACAGCCTTGTTGCTAAGAAGTGGTCAAAGAATTTTCTCTTGAGACTAGATAGGAGGACTTTCAATTATATTATTATTTTGAAATAAAAAAGTATCTGACTTCTGTAGAAAAGTTGATTTTTTAACCCCCAAGCCCAAGACATGAGCAATACTTCAGCCAGATACTCAAATTTTTAAGCAATATATTTTCCTAAATAAATATGAATACATCAGAATATGTCCTAGAAAAAAGCCCAGTCAATTTGTAACCCCTCTATTAATCACCGTCCAGGGCACAGCCTGCACAGCTCTCAGAAGCCTTCAACATCACTTTGGGTAGGTGTACCCCTGATTTGGAATGGTTCTAGGAATGATCAAGTAGTACAGGTTTCAACACTAGCTACTACTACTACTTTTCACTAAAACGCTCATCATGAGAAGCAAAAGTTAGAGAAACATGTTAAAGCAATTGCCAGAGACCCACTAGAAAAAATGCAGAACACCTCACTCTGCACTCCAACTAGCCTGTTTTTATAGGGACAAATATGAACCTCTGCAGAACACGTGGCACTTGCCAGCCATTTCTTACCCACACACTTTTCTTTGTGCTGGCCAAGGTGTGAATTGCTGATTTCCCACAATTCAGAAAGCAGTGGGGCAGGTAACTCCTTTCTTCCTGATCATTTGTTTGGGAAACAGAAGAGAAAAGGGGCACTGGGACAGGGTGACAACCCCATGCAAAAGCCTTGAGCTCTCCAGCAGTTTTCTATTTGCTCCCCATGAATTTTTCAGCGTGATTTTTTTTTCTCCTCCTAGTATGCTCCATTTCACCAGTGCACAGACTGAGGACTGGATGAGTTTGCAACTCAACACACGTGGTGTCCTGGTAAAATAACTTGGTTCTGTGGCAGTGACTGACTTTGGGCCCCGTTCCCAGCTTCCCAGATGCAAACAAGAAGAGCAGAAATAATAACTGCATGGTGTCTTATTCTACCAGGAATGAGCTTTACCCTGAACACCTGTATTTTTTCCTTTCATTAGGAATAAATAAATTAGAAGGCAGTGAGGAATACGTCCTTAGGAAATGTTCACAGACTAGGTCTGATAATTACTCTTCCCACGTGAGAGATATTGATAGGCTTCTACTATGCAGTGTCCTCTCTCAAGACTCCCACAAGGTCAGGACTGCAGTGAAATAAGACAACTTCTCCATGGCAGGCCTCATCTCTCTTATCTCCATGACCTCACAATTTGTTGACTGCTCGCTCTGACTGTTCGCCTCTCACTCTCCTCTGTCTGATTCTTCTCTGCTCCTGAGTAGTTGTTCTTCTAGGGGGCATTTGCTGTAATGAGCCATGGAATGGGACGTACTGCTGGCGTAGGGTACCCTGGAGATCCAGAGAGTAACCAGCTGGACTCAGGAGGGCTTTAAGTCCTCACAGGAGATATGCTGATATACCATGGCCATGTGGTAACTGAACACACAGTCAGGCTAGAGTTGACATGCCATTAGTAGTTTCCAAAAGCTGGTGACCAAAGTTGCTGGTTGCCCAAGGTCATGCCTTCAAATGTGCATTCAGCACACACCAGTGAATCATTAGCAAACTAAATTAGGCCCTTTGGGAACCAGTTCCTGTATTTTAAGGCCACTTTCAATTGGCATAACCTAAGATTGGCTTCCTTTGCTGCTAAATGGCATAGCTCTCCCATGGGCAGAGAAGGAAGTCCTGCCTGCATCTTCTACACCAGGCAGCGGTTGTTGGACACACCAGTAATGCATGGGGAGCTCCAGCCAACAGGATGTAGGCTGGATGCTGCTGGGGTGAGACAGGAGCTTGCCCAGATGGAAACCACCCTAGAAAGAAAGTGCCTGCCATGGGCAGTTGTTACCCCAACACTACTTTTCCTTCCAAGTATCTATGTCCCAACTTCCCCAAACCATTTCTATCCCCTTTCTTGCGCCTCAAAACATACACTTTGTTTCAAGCTATTGCACAGCCAACAAGGAACTGGCTACCTGGCCTGTCTTATGATGAAATTTGGGAACTAGCTTTTGTGGACCTGCTCGAAATGTTTGGCTGCAACTGGGCACCCCTGTTAAGTCTCCTGTTTGGGACAGTTAATCAGGCATGGGATGTGCTCAGCTACCAGCCTAGCTTCTCCTCTGGGCTTTTACCCTGAGCTCACACTGAAATAAACACACCCGGAGGAGATTTGACTCATGCAAACTTTTGAAAATTTAACCTGTTGACTCATTCCTGATTGTAAAGTCAGTCTGAGGAAAAAGCGTCTTATATTTCAAACATAAAATCCTCCTCTCCTCCTCAGTAGAGAACACTAAAAATAAAGCAGTTCAGAATTGGACCTTGGCAGTTCAAGAGCACCTACTCTTCTTGTGACTCTGGCAATTGCTTTCAAAGGAAAACTTTGCAATACAAGAGAATACAAACTAATTTACCATTTCTGAATTGCGTAAGATTAGCTGTTTTACTGAAACAAACCGGTGTTTATTAACAGAGCTCAACTGCTATGCACTATATCAAGACTAGTAAATATGAGGTATGACACCAATGATTACCTGAATGTATGTGGGTGCTTAGCACAAGTGCTGAGTGACTGGTGGAAAACTTGATTTGCTAAGCAAATGGCTTGAAAAAATTAAACAACTGGGTGATTTAGTAAGCAATCTATCATTTTAATTACCTTTTATTACATTTCCAGTCATTTATTTAATGCCTTGGTTTTTTTTGCTTTTCAACACTTCCAGAATAATAGTTATATTGGTTAAATTTTTTGGTATTACTAATGATTACTCAGAACATACAATCTGCCTCTTGGCTACATGACCACATGGAGTCTGTAATTCAAACCAAATCAGGTTGCAGGGTTGGGACCTCCACTTACAGGGAATTCGTAACATTCAGTGGCAGTGCCTAAGGGGTGAAGGTCTACGTCACCTTTTTTTGAAGACTTCCATATGCATTAGGAAATCTGTACTGCCAAAATTAAGGGCTCAACAAAATTTTTGGGACTATTTCTTAGCTCTTCATACAGGCATGTAGAAATGCAAGTAAAAATTGTGACCTTGTAAAGAGGATGCCTTTTGCAGGTTTGACTACAGCTATGGAGTAATTTTACTCTTAAAAGATCATCAAGAAACTGCCCCCTCCCTGCTGAAATAAACTTCTTGTCACTAAACCAAATAATCCTGACTTTCACAGGCTACCCAAAGCCAGGTTTGGTTTTATGGCCCAGAATACATCCCAAATAACAACCTTCCTCCCTTTTCTTATAAAGGTTGCCAGTTTTCTTTTATAGCTTTGTACTCAAGATGTGGTTGTAAATTTGAATTCCAAGCCATTTGCTCCAACCATCTCTTTAACATTAATAAAAGAGTAGCAAGGAGAGAAACAAAATAAAAGAAACAAACAGAACAAGCAATGCAAAGTAAAAGGACTCTAATGAAAGCAGTAACTTACTGTAGCTACTTTCACTATCGCTGGCATTAGAAGAAACATGTTCTGCAAGAACAGTACAGCAAATTAAAGAACATAACCAAGCACCACAGAGCTGCAGAAACTTAAAAGAACTGCCACAGTCATGCAAAGGTAGTTGTGCAGAGAGGAAATAAAAACTATGCAGTGACATCACCTGAAAACTCTCAGATAATTTACACAGGTAAAATGAAAGCTTTGTCTCTTGTGGCATTTCAGAAAGAGACTATATGTATTAGCTAGTGATATGTGTCATGGCAAAGCCAAGTCTTTTCTTGATGAGACAGTTAACGACGTCTCAGATAATTTCAATGTATATTATGGTCCACTTGCATCTCACTGGATGTCTTGAGTAATTTCACGAAACCTGAGTGTCTGCTCATATTATTCTGCGCTATCAGTAATGTGCATCATTAATGCATTGGAACTATTCCTGCTAAACTTCTAACCTGTGTCCATCTTTAATCACTGTGCGCTATCCCAAAGGATTAACAAATTAACATGAAAAAGGTTTTGATAGCAAATATTGTAACTGTATCTATTTTACCCTGTCCAAAAAAAGAAGACAAAGCCAATGACAAAACTAAGAAAAAAAAAGGAAGAAATACTTTTTCAGACATTGTCTAGCCTCAGGATTTGAGCTAGAGTATGAAAACCTTTACCAGACCAGTTTGGATGGGTGAATAGGGATATAAGAACTATCATGATGGGTCAGACTTGTGGTTTGTCAAGTCTGGTGTCCTGTTTCTATTATCATATTATTTAAAGGAAAGTGCAATCTATATCATGTGAAGTTGCTGTTCCCAAACTGTAGTCAGCAGACTGCTTACGGTCAGTCAGACCATGCTATGTGGTCTCCAGGAGGTCTGCAGAACCACATTAAACAGTGGTTTGAATAGTATCTCTGGTAGAAATGCTGATTGCTTTGCACCTGAAAGATCATATGACAGTTGAAACTTTTCAGCTAGTCCAGGACATTCAGAAGCCAATGGTATAATGGCTATACAGTGGGGAGCGACCCTGGGTTAATGAGAATGAGACACAGTGGTTAAATGGACAATGGGTACAAATAAGTCACCTCCTGACAAACACCAGGAGCCAAAATTGGTCCAATATTTGTTATTAAACCAGTGGGCAGATTAGGCTGTGGGTGACCCATAACACTCACCTGCAACAGCCTCTAAACATTCCCAGTGAAAGAAGGAACTCATAAAAGCCAAGAATCCCCTGGGATGAACCCAGAGTAGACCATGCATAGATGTCATGAAGGATGACTATGGGAACAGTGCCAAGACCACCTCTTCTCTGCAATGTGCTGCATTTCCCCCACGTACCAATCTAATGGCTTGGGGTTCATAGAGTGGGACTGATGGGGTAACTGGAGCAGCAGAAATGAGAGGAGATGACATCTGATAAAAACAGTAATGGAAAACTTTGATCTTTAAAGAAGCTTTAAAAAATTAAACTTACATTATGAAGAAAAGAGTATCTTGACTTTCGGACATTTCATAGCAAGTTAACAAGGGTTGTCTCAAACTAATATGCTATACAGGACCCTGAAGAACTTAATTAAACAAGAACAAATATCCTTCATAGTGAGAACAGTCATTTAAAAGCATATCTGATTTGAATATTAGTGAAATTTGGATGGGCGGGAATGTCTAGAGGTGTGTCAGTAATTGAAAGCTAGGTGTAATATTAATAGAGAAACTAGAGCCTATATAATACCTCTGTGCTACTTTTCCCTTAGCAATTTGTAGAATTCAGTTATCTCCTTTCAAATGGTTGGATGTTATGGAGATTTGTCTTTGTAAGGACACAGATATTCAGGAGGGTTATCAGATCAGAAGTATTCTACTTCTCTTTAGACAAGGAAGGATCTGCATTTGTTGCTGATGAGCTGCTATGACACTTTACTTAAAGTAGCAGAATGGTTAAAATTCAGGTGGCAGCGACATTTGCTGTTTATCACTGACAAAAGTAGTCTTGCAGAACTGTTCTTCTTCGTACAAGAGATGAAGCTTTCATCTTTAAATTGCGAGATACTCTATGGCTTAAAGTTAAACCATTAAAATGTCCCTTCAACAAATCAGTCAGAAATGGAATAATCTCTAAAATTGTGTGCATGGATGTGCATTCCTGCAATTAAAAAGCACATACAAAACAGTAGGCGATGCAGTGTTAACATTCACACACATTTTGCTCCAATTACTTGGTGCTTAAGAAAAAGAATAAGAACTGAGGAAGAAGCAGCCAAACACATGCAAGCGGCATTTTCTTTAAATTATTTAGATCTGGATACAGAATATAATGTAGCTATTTATATAGAAATCAGCTGCAAATATTTCACTCTCTACAATTTTTCTGGTCTAACTTTCGAGGAAGCAAAATTGTTTCTGACACGTTACACGTTCTGCAATGCCAAGTCTTGAGACAGGATTGCTGCATCAGAAAAAGAAATTGATTAAGGTTGCATGACAGAGAATAGGTTGCTAATGGCGAAATGGGTCCAAAATTAGCTTTGGAGAAGGCACGGTCTTCTCTAGCCTGCAAATAACTTCCATTAATAACAAATACTAATCTAAAATCCAGCAAAGTAACAAACAGTCCCATGCAAAAAGCTGAAAATGCAGAAGCAACAGCATAAAATAATTTTCTATTGATCTCCTCAGGATGTGATCAAGTTAAAATGTTTAACTTTCCCTTGAGATGGAGGGGGAGGGATTGTTGCTAAAAGAACAGTCTAGGCAGCAAAACGAGTTCTAGGTATGCTACTCTACAGAACTGCCATGATGGGAACAATAACATACTGTCAGAAACAAAAGGTGTTATTACAAAAGAAGTGAAAGTGTCTGCTTGATACACTGTATGTTATTTAATATTGTCATGCAGAACAAAATGATCGAAACATTTTTAATGCATTCACAGCTGGGTAACAAATAAAACTCTATCTTGTGCATGCTAGGAGTGGAGGGTCCTCAGAGAAGGAACAGAAGCCAAAACAAAACAAAACAAAAAAAGATTTACAGTGACCATTCCTGGGAACTTACTCAGAGTCTTTGTTCCATAACCGTCGTCACCTAATCCGGGGATGTCCTGCACGGAAGTCCCCAGAGAGAGCAATGAGAAAGGAAGAACAGCCGCAGAAGAGGAAGGAAGAAGTCAGTGGAGTTGAAATGGATACTACCATGACTGACCATGTTGATTGAGCAATCTGGATCCCTGCTTTTTCTTTCTGAAACAACTTTGAACCCATATTCTATGGGAATGCAGCCAATGAAAGAGGCAGTGACCGTTATACATGGCTTTTGGAGCCGTGAGGAAGAAGGAACAACCCAATAAATAAAGTCCCAGAAATGATCCTCACTGGATAAATTTAGGAGAGAATTATTAAGAAAAAAAGCCAATATTTGGGCTTGGAACCAGCATATATTTTTAATAATGCCAGTTCTCTATACAATTTAAGCAAGCAGTAAATGCCCGGGGAGGTACACATTCCAAGATCTGATTTATTTCTTCAAGTAAGTGTTAGCATGAATGCTTCATTTAATTGTTAAACTTTCAGTGAAGCTGCCCATGGCAATCAACTTGGAGAATGTCAAAGGCAAAAAAGAGATTACAGCAGACCTTTTAGAAAGTAATAATTCAGTTTAGTATTGTGAAAGAAATCACGTTTGCGTTATTTTGAGCCAGTTCTGATCTGGGAATATTTAATCAGAGACAAGTTTGGATTTATGACAGGTGCCACAACAACTTTGAGGAGCCATATTTGCTCTTCCAAAAGTTAAGGTCACTGTTTTATTCTTCTGAAGATGATGTTTCCAGGGAAGGAAGGACCAGCTGGATCCAAACTGCAGTCACACATTGGTCACAGTAGTAATACCTCTCCTGCCTGCCTACGACAGCTATTTGCCTAGATGTGTGGGGTAGTGGTATCATGCGTGTCACCCATTTTTTGTGCTGCTGCATGTGACATCGTCTCCAAGAGGTTACTTACGTTCTGGATCACTTGTTTCCTGCTCACTCTGCTCCTTGCTCTTGTAGAATGGGAATTTTCGTGAAAAGATGAAGTTCTTTTTACGCTTGTCATTGAATGACTGTGAAGGAGAAAAGGCATGGGGCAAAAACAGGGACGTCTAATTGTTGTCACACTCATGCTGACAAAACAACTAGTTTGTAAAAGTGGAGAGAACTGTAGTGACTCAAATCAGTCCAAACCAAGCGGCTGCAAAGAATCAGAGGTGGTTGCGGTGAGGTCTGCAGGTTGAAGGCAAAGCCCCTTGAGACCGGATCGATTTGATTACAGAGGTCTCAAATCACAACCTTCAGCTCCTTATTTGGAAACTATTGTGTTTGGCTTGTTCAGATAAAGGGCTACAGATGGCTCAGCATGCTTTGAGATCAAGCCACTCATCTTTAATCATAGCAGACTGTGCACAGAATTAATTAACTGGCTGAAAGAGAATAGGCTGTAAAGAGGGAAGCGGAAGCCTTTGATTTACTTGTAGTAGGTATGTGAATTCAGCTCTGTGGCAATTAAAATCTTTTTTTCTTGTAACTGTTGCTGATTTCATAGTGTTTTGTTTGGCCTCTTAATGAGCAACTTCTTAAGTGTGTTTTAATGCTTTTTTTCATAATTTAAGAAAAAATACTTTGTTTTATTTTATACATACATATTTACTCATTAGGTTCCTCTGGATATGCTTTTAGTTTTATGTGATTTAGAGATGGAATTCTGCTGATAAGCAGTATTTCGTTGCATGTTGAGCAACATATATTGCTTTAATTCTTCAAATGGAGAATTAATATGGAAGAAATTGGGGTTTTTACATGATAAAACCTTTGACTTTATACATAGTCACAAGGGCTCATGGCACTGTACTATGTAAAAGCAGGATACGCCTGCTTGGGACATCTATTTCAGATACTAAATGAGAAATTAGGGTCCCTATAAAGTCAATTGAGAGACGTTGGTATTACCAGAGGGCACCTACGCAGAGCTGCAGATAGCGCTTATCTGAAGTGGTCTGTGTTGTCCATCAGACAATGTCCTACCCTGTTTCCTACACTGAACATATGCAATGCCCAGACACACGGCTTTGCAAGTGAGCACCTCCAAGAGAGCAGAGACCTTCTTAACTCATTTAAAGGACCAATTTCATGTGTTTCTTATTGCTCAAATGAAATATAACCAGTATTGGGCTCCAGTTCTGAAATGGAATAGATTTAGAGTTTCAGAACATAATTCATTTTCTTACATTTTGGAAGCACAGCATAACATGTGGTTTAGAATATATATTTCTGAAAGATGTCAAGTTAGGTACTGAAAATCTCTATTAAAATAGTTGTCTACTTGTGTCACGAAAGTTTCATGCCACTTTTACATTTCAAGCATATTTAAAGTTCAGTAACTGAAAATAAAGGAAAAAAAAATGCACATGTAGAATAAATGATCCATGAAAATCTCTCAGAGTATGTAAACATTCAATGTGAAATTAATGTGGAGGTCATGCACAAATAATCCAGACAGCATGCAATTTCAAAATAAAGCAAATATGAAAGAAAGCCAGAGGGAAAAAAAAAATGCACATGAAGGATTAAAGTAATCTGTGGATGAAAAGAGGACTGACATGCACATTACATCACTTTAATGACCTAAAGGATATAATTAAATTAAAATGTGTTTTCTGTGATCATTTCTTTTGTTTTTCCAAAGAAAGGAATGTAGCATGTTAACATTTCCCATTGTGAAAATGTTGTTTGTCAYGATTCATCTGAATTTGACATAGTAATACTATAGGCATTACACTTAAGAAGGGGAAAAAAAATATATATACACAATAGCACCTCAAAAAACAAAGGGGTTTTAAAATGACAATCACTTCATTACCAAATGCCATTTCACTTTGGAATTAAAAAGAATGTTACCAAATTGATAAATAAACATGCTGTGTTTCACAGAGTTTATATGATAAATAACACTTATAAGTATTCTTCTTCAATATTTTACCCAACAGTCTATAGCAAAAACTTCAGAAAGTCCATTTTCACCAGAAAAGCATATTTTTTTTCACGCTTATGCATGATCTAACAGTATATTCCAAATTAGACAGATGTACTATAGTGTTATATAAACTTTTTCTCCTTTTGCAATTTCAAGTATTGCATTGCCTTTTTAATAAGATATTGTTCCACTTCAATTTGGACAATCAAAATCTGGCAATTCATAGCAGGTGACTATTATGTCCAACTATGTCACTGCATTTACACCAGTAAAAAGCCTTGTTCCTAAAATAAAGCTGACTCTTAGTTTATTAATATCCATAGGCAAATATGTTTATGTATGTGCTAATATTTCTATAGATTAATCAATGTGTATATTCATGTTAGTGACCATATATATTATCACAATGTAGTCACAGGGATTATATTTAAAATAACAAAAAAACTGTAAAATATTATAAAAGACTGAACTGGGTCTGATCCTGCAAACTTAKAGAAATAATTAGTCCTTGGTATTAACTGAATGGGCTTACCAAGTATTTATTTTYTTGTACATTAAGTGCATGTTGCTTCACAAGAAACCAAAGACTTGATTTTGGTTTTGTATCCAACATAAATGTGATTAAAATCAGGCTGATGGTCTCTACCTTAAGGATATGAAATCCTGCAGACATCCAGCAAAATGCTTCTTACAGATACCAGAATATATATCTTTAACATATAGAGATAGGGGGATTGGCAAAGAGAGGAGAGGGAGATTCATACAGAATAAAACCATGTTTTTATTAGACACACTGTGTCAATTCCAGATTTTGTTCTGTTGGTGGAGGAGTAGAGACCAACACTGAATACATATTTTCTGTTTTAAGAAAGGATCATGCATGTGAGGAATGGTGGTAGGGTTAAACTACACAATTCAGATGTATGTTTTTGAGAGATTTTATTTCTATAAAATGGAAACTTTGACACCCGTCAAATATTCTGGAGCCAGTTTCCACAGGGTTTCCCTATGCTGCTGGAGAAGTGTGAAATAGCCGTAGGATAAATGAGAGAGAGGTATTTGCCTACATCTCTCAGCCCRATGCAAAACTGAAATTGAAATTGTGATAACAAGCTTAGGCTTGATTCAACAGTATTTATGCAGGCAGAGTTTCTGAAAGTCAGTGAAAAAGTGCCTGAAAATGCATTCCTGTGTAAGTTGCAATTTCTTTGCCATAAATATTGTAAAATCCTGTAATGGCTAATAACTCGGGCATTTCAGTCGCAGTAAAAAACCTGTACAATAGATTACTTTTATACCTCACTGACATCAGTTCACRCTGACTACCACTAACCTAGGAATTGGCATTAGTAGGCACTTTATATAGACAAGCGCCTAAGACTAAAAAGCAAATGAAATTTTCAAGTACTGTTTGACAACTGAACAGTGAGGTCATTCTTCACATTTGAACTGTGATGAAAAAAAGAGTCTTTTCTCAGAAAAAAAGGGGAGGAAAGCTTTCGCCAATGATGTCCTGGCTTGAATTCTTGTTTGATACTAGTTAGGCATAGACTGTGTTTTGAAGAAGCCAGAAAAAAACTGTGGTGTGCACTCTTGCTTGACCAAATATCCCCACATGTCCCCAGTTACGTAAGTCTGGCTTACACATACCAACCTTCCCTGGTTGTGACAGACATTAAGACACTGTGTGTTTCTGCTTCTTAAGGACTCCCTTCAGTATTTTTTTGTGTCAACATCATTTTTGTATTCTAAATGCTCTTCCCTAGGTGCAGCAGCCATATGTATATATGTTACTCATCAGTTAATAGGATAGTGGTTTTTTTAAAGGAAATTTTCAGGTAACATTGAATAAACAATCCAATTTCAAAATTTGCTTTATAGTGGTGAACATCACAAAGAACAGTGCATCAGTAATKTGATGGCTGTACCATATTGCGATAGGCACCTACATCATTGTTTACTTTGAGGAGCTTCTCAATTTTTTTTTTCACAATGTAGCTGATCCAGCCCATACTGTTTAGTGCAGATGTGCTCTCAATAGAGGTTGTCCTCTTTACGCTTTGCAGAAGAGCCTAATATGTTGGGGAAAGATTTCTTTTGATGCTCTAAAAGCTCTAAAAACAACTATATCTTCTAAAAGCCATTAAACTCCCAAATACATTGGGAATACTTTATTTTGCTATTTCATTCAACCAGTGCTAATCCTCAGTCATGAGCTGGGAACCAGTGTTCCGGGATCACCCGAGAAAAAGCTGTTCCAGAGCACTGGCTGTGAAATTCTTTTATACAGGGTGTAGATAAATTTCATTTACGACCTATTTTTAGGCAGGTTTGAGCTAAGTTTTAGCCTAATTTTTATGTTATGTGATTATCTGTATCAGTCTTGTTCTGAGATTGGTCTAGCAGTGTATATGAGTTCATTCATTTTGCTGCTTCTCATCTGCCATGGTTTTTTTGATTCTTCTCCTTTATTACCTGTTTTTGGCCTAACTTAAATGAAAAGCCCTCACTTATACAGCATTCCACAAAAATCTACAAAATTTATCAGCAACATTATGTCCCTGCGATCCTTTTCTCTATATTTAATTCAAACTTTGTATTAGGGACATTCTTTTACTCTGTTTGAACACTGACTTTTGGGCACTCAAACGCTGTTAAATCTTTACATGTTAAATCTCTCCCATCATACCGAGAAGTCGCACTGATACCAGAAAGAAAAGTTTTGGACTGTAACAGATACCCAGCGTCATTTCTCCTTTCAAACATATATATCACCTTTCTGCTTTTATAGTGGGTTTTTTCACTTAGCAATGTCAAATGCATGATGACTATGAAGTCTCCAAAACAAACTTTTGAAGACAATCCTSTGTTAGTATATTTGCTTTATGTGAAAAGCGCTTTTGCAGTTAGCATGGCAGCATGGTCCAGGGAACATGGGTCAAACCGCACTTTGGGATCTTCTGCCTCATTGTTCCACCTGCAATACCAGGACCATAGCAGTGCCCTCCTTACAGGCACTTCAWGGGAACTAGGTCAACACTATGACCTGATGGATACTATCACTGAGGCCATGGTAGTTTCTTTTATTAAGATAATGAAGTATACTGYGGTTAAATGACTTAACCAAGTCTAGAAGAAAGCCAAGGCTACTGAGCCATTCTTGCTTTCCTGGTGTAACCACAAACTTGGCCATGGACTGGGTTCACACACACAGAAAGCTCCTAATGACGTCTGTGCAGACAGGCAGAAGATAAACTAAGAAGTTGTTAGTGGCAACTGTAAGCTTGGTTGTATAGTGACCACGCAGTGTATTCCTTAAGACATATATCTTTCATTCACAGTCTGACCACACAGTTACATGCTGGCAAGCAACACTTGCCAACTTCTCTATGTCTTTTTATGAGATGCAGGGGGAAGGATGTCCCTATTCTGTTAAGTTCAACCTTAAATTTTCTTAGATACTGCAACTAGTTGGGGGGGAAAAAAAAAAAAGCCTGGGCTACAGTCATTCCTTATTGAATTTTTGCACCATGATCTGTTTTGGTAAGTGAGAAAAAACTTTGGGTGAGAAGAAGCTCAGATGAAGATAACTCTGCTTGCTTAGTTTTCCCATGAAGCTGCAGGGAGATTTGGATCTTGGAAATCCAAAATGAAAAAGTACAAGCCTGAATAAAAACTCCATTCTGTCTAGCTTCTACAGACAAGGGCAGTGTTGTTTAGTATTCATAAATACAAAATTTTACTAATCTTTTTTTAAGACTGACTTAATGCCACTTGTCAGCCAGCAACTTAATTTTAATTCCTAACAAAACAACAGTTAAAACCAACACAAACTACCAGGGGAACAGAAAGACTAATAGACTTTCAAGAAAGCATGTAAAAGCACTATTTCCAATTCCGCAAACATGTATTTAACTCGGTGCAAGGTACGACTCCCATTAAAAAGGGAGTAGTCATCTGTGCTAATTTACATTGCATCATTGTCGGCAGGATTGAAACGCCAACATAAAAACCTTGCATACGTGACAGCCAAGGTCATTTACAAGTATCTGAAGGTTGTACACAAAGAGGGTGGGAAGAATTTGTTCAAGCAGCAACACTGAAATTAATAGTGTGAAAATAAGAATGGGCAAAGCTCCTTGACAGTGAAATCAATTTGGATGTAGAATAATCTGCCCCGAGGGAAGTGGAAAAGCCTAGATCATTTTTCACATTTAAAACAAATCTGCTAATCTTAAGTACTATGGGGAACAGCACTGCAGTGCTGGGAGAGAAGGGGGCGGTGAAGGGAAAAGAGCTAAACAATAAGCCTCTCCAGCTCTGATGTCTGTGTTTCTGCGATGAGATGCTCACAGATCCAGCATCGCAGAGTTGTGCTGGGGTCCAGCGTGGGCTTTGACCTAGCCAGGCTCACTACAGTCATATGGGCAGTGTGAAGGTCTTCCCCTCCTTTCTCAAGGCTGTCTCTGGAGTTAGAAAGTGTATTCGATGTTTGGCAATGTTGTCCCAAATCTTCCTCTACTCTTTTCAATTTTTTTTTCCAAAAAGTAACTTTCCCTGTTAGAGCTGATGTATGCCATCAGCTACTGATCCCGCTAATAAATCTTTGCACACGTGAACCTGTCTCAGAATCCCTTGTGCAACAATGATGATGAAAGAGCCTCAGAGATCAATAGTAACGTTGGTGGGCACTTGGCAAAGTCTTGGGACTGTCTGATCACCAGCCCAGACCCATAGATTTTCCTACAGTGTACACTGTAGGACTTTTATCAGCCTGATCTTCATTCCTCAGTTTTGATCAGATATTTTCTCATATCTTTTTCTTAACTCTGATTCCCAGTTGACTGCTGGTGCTTCCTTTCCTAGATTTGCAAATTAAATTGAGGGTTTTGGTCTCTGCTATGCAATCTTTTGAATTAATCTCACTAATAAATAAAGCTGGAGAAGGTGTTAGTTATCTGTGCTGTTAAAAAAACCCAACTTGCTCCTTTATCACTATTTTTTGTGGAATCATTTATTTGTGCAATCAAGTGCTGTGCACTTGACTTGTGCAAGTGTAAACTACTGCATAAAATGGACCATTGCATAAAAAAAAGAAGTTGCATAAAGACCTTTGTTACTCTTATTTTGTGAAGTAGTAGTGGAGAAAGATTTACAATACTTACAATACCAATGCCTTCAAACTATTCACTGAAAGATAATTGAAGCAGACTTCTCTTTAGAACTGCCCTTTTGAGTTAAAGGAAGAGTGTTTGTACTCACAGGTGACTGGTGTAGCAGACTGTATGGCAAAGATCTGGCTCAGGAGACAGTGAATCATACCAGGCTCATGGTTTTCATTTAAAACATTGATTTATTTAGGCCTTACAGCTAAAATTATAAAAAATAAAGGCATGGGCAAACAAAAACATCAATTGACAAAAAAGTCAATTTCTAAGAGACTGGTGTGAGGTTTGTGCAGGAGGTGAAGTTCCTACATCTTCCAGTAATGCACCTCACACTACCAGTCTCACAGATGGCGATACCAAATTAGATGGACTTTGGCTTTGACCCAGGTTGGCAGTTCCTGTGTCCCTATAACCTCCCAAACATGGCCTGTGAGTCACTAAGTCAATCATAACTGAACTGCTTGAATTTGAGTGATCCAGAAATAGAGATGTGAAATATAGAGACTGTATCATCTTGATGAGTGTTAACGCTTAACTCCACTCTTCTGGAGCTTTGTGTGAAATCTTACTAGAAGAAAACTTTGTTCTGTTTCTAATTCTTTGACAATATCTATTGCCAATACTATACATTTTTCTTTTCAACCACTTTTTTAGAAGAAAAGCCAAGTAACTATGACATTATGTATACATACATGTACATTTCCTACCATTTAATTCAGGGCATTAGACAACAAGTTATAAAAATAGCACACGCACGAAGTTAAACTCAGCACAAATTTCTGCTGGAACAGCTTAGAAGAAAAGCAATTAACTCTCATCTGTAAACTTCGGTATTCTACCTGTGCTAGCAAATTTTCACCATGTTATTTTTAATCTGTGACCAATTTAAATATTACACTACATATCTTTATGTCAGTGACTCTCTTAAACATTTCTCTTACCTAAGCAGGGATGGCACACACTTGTGGGATACACTTGTATCCCACAACACTTGTTGTGGGATAGAAAACACTGATACTATAGTCCCTAACATTCTGGCCACCTAAGAAACAATATTATCTTGTAAATAAACTCCACACAATTATCAGGCTGAAGAAACTGGAAAATCTATGAAAGACATGTACTTAGATTGCTCATTATCTGAAGAAATGACTCCATCAGTATTTTCTTTGACTGACAAGCTGCCAATAGGCAGAAATATTTTTCACCATCTGGATCAAGTTCAACCCCAAAACCTTTATTTCTCACATTTGCTACTCTATTCCATTATGCTTACAAGCTGCAGATATTTAGAATTTGTACTTCTCAATAAAATGTAAAATGGCTTTTCTTTTTTTTTTTAACTGGAAAACAGACACAGTATTTTTTTTTAATTTGAAAGAAAAACTTCTACTGGATTTTTAAAAGAAAGCTATGAAAACATATTTCTTCACTTCAGCTGAGTAAAAGCCTCAAATTTGACTTGACAGTATTTTTCACAATTTCTAGAACTGTTTCACCACTTCAAAAAACCACGTTCCTTAAGGCGTGCCAGTTCCCTGCTAGAGTCAACACTGCTACCATGGCATAAATTAAAACTGAATACTCACTTGTTTTCCTTTACTTTCGACTGGGACCTGGGCCCAACAGGCATTATTACTAAATTATTGCATGTCTTTGTGAAGTGCCTCAAGATATCCTGGAGCAATGAGACACTGTACAGTTAAATTTTCCTGGCTATGTGCTGTTTTATCAACTGAATTTCATTTGATTACTTAGCACATGAGTGAACTAGATGCTGATGACAGCAGTATTTCTAATGTACCTTGCAGAAACGCTGAGTGAAATGTGTTCAGCTCCAGGGGAACAGTCAGCGCAGCCCAATAATATGGGCTCAGGTCAAAACAGATGCGCAGCCAGCGTCCACTGCCTGGCACCAGCTCCAGCTGTCTTGAAACGTGAAGACAGGACTGTGGAGGATGTGAAAATGCATGAAAGAGCAAGGGCAGCTGGACAAATGAGACCCAGCTTTTCCTCTGGCACAGGGAGAAGATGTTTCCTCCAAGATACAGGTTGCACTGGCAGGAATGATGCTGAGATGTGATTCTTCCATGACACCCCATGCTATCCCCATTTCTGAGGTCTTGCAGCCTTTTCCAGAAAGACAGAGAGAAAACGAGAAGCAAGACAGCAACAAAGCCAGATGGAGAAGAGCAATTTATTCCTTCTCCCTGAGCTGGGCAGTTTCACACCAAAGCTCTGGAGAATATCTTCAGACCTACTAGTGCCCTGTGCCAATAAAAAGTCCTTGTGCAGAAAATATCTCTGCTCAGTAATTTGCTTTTAATAATTTCCACCAGCTTTTTTTGACTTCTTATAAAGACATGTCTATAAGAACGTGTTGATGAGGAACTCGTGCAATATGATTTCACATTACTTTTTTATCCTTGTCATTAATTTCCATTTCATCACAGAGGAGCATTCTTGAATGATAGCTAAAGAGTAACAACTAAATTCCAATATTGCAGAAACAATGGATTTGTAAAAGATTTTATGTCAATTAGTAATGGAGATGTAAAACCAGAAATTTTATGACATGGATGATTTCCAAAGCTTATTTTAAGTTGCACACATGAAAAAATGTTCTTATTCTCTGGTTACAGCAAAGCAAATTTCAATCATTCTGAGATGGGGGAGTGTACAGTAAAATACTGATTCACAACTCTTGCAAATAAATGACATGCAGAATGATTTTCTATAAAAAGCTCAGTTCTGAGTAGAAGGGGGTTTTCTTGTCTGTAATTTTTCCACCTGTAGGTATACAAGCAAAGAAGTTCAGGAGCCTGCACTATCTCCACAGCAACAGTGTAATTCATATTGACGCAGCTATACGCTGGGCTGAGCGGCATATCCAGATGCATTTCTAGATAGCTTTGCCTAACCTAACCTAACCTAGCCTAACCTAACCTAACCTATCCAAGAATTTATATTTTGCACTTGGCAAAGCGGTAATGGAAGAGTATATTCAGAATACCTGTTACAAGTGCCTAGTTTCTTCACTGCAACTACTAGCGCAAAGATTAGTCCAAAAGAAATGGCTGAGATATCTACGTTAGGTTTTTAAACTGCACAGTTTGAATAAGGCCCTGTGGTTCTTAAAGTTTAGATTATCATGTCCGATCAAGATAAAGCAGGTAAGGACTGCAAATCCTTGTCACGCCTTAGCCTTGTGAAGCACTGAAGGGCCATAAGCCTGTCTCACCGTGTCTTGAAATGGCTGCTGTGTTTTTTAGAAGGTGCACCCAATTAAGGCTCACAGAAATGGGATACACTGCATCTAGCTTTAAACATTTACCCCGTAGGTGCCTGGGGCAGAGGTAGTGACCCCAGGTTCCCTTTACAGTCAGTGCATGATTCATCACATCTCTTTTAGACAACAGTGGCAGGTTGGTGCTCTTGACCATGAAGAAAGGAAGAGCTGTTCACTTTGGGATTTTTGAGGTTGAGATATACTAATTTAGGAGACAGCAAATTCATGTTAAAAAAAATCAGCTAATGTTTTACACCAYTTACAGAATTGTCCCACCATCATGTGTAAATAATATTTCTGCAGGAAGCCGTATTTCAGGCTTTCCAATTGTGCAGGTAAACTATTTTTGTGACAGGTAAAAGCCAAGCTAGAACATTATGACTCATCTCTGCATGCTCCTTAGACATCTTCCAGAAGCTTATAAATAAATGCCTAATGTAAGCATATTTTAGCTAGGAATTATTATTAATTATTTTTAATATCAGTGGGTGTACAATAATTGTCTGGCATTGAGACAATAAAACATTTTTGTTTTGGGCAAATTGCAATGTGTTTGTTGGAGTGTTGTTGAAGAGTCATTTTGTTTATACAGCCAAGGCCACACTGTGAACCATTCTGGATGCTAAATGTTACTAGGAATGCTAAAATGTTATTAGGAATCAGATCAAATCAGAGTGGAAATACTCCTTTTTTTTTTTAGGGCCTGCCTAACCAAAGTTTCACTTCAAATGTCTCTAAGCTGGGGGACTGAATTCATATTCTAACTTTTTACTCTAGTTCGTGTCTGTTATTTTTAATGTGACTAAAACAATATAACAATCCTTAGCAAAAACCACATACTAGGGCTCGGGTCAACTTCTACTGCATTTAATGGGAAGGCTCTTTGTCTTCAATACATTAGAAACATGATGTAATGGAAGTAAAAGAGAATACTCAATTCAATTGATACTGCAAGTGGAAGTAGCACCAAGGAATGGAAGAAGATTTTTAAACTAAAATTTAATTACACAGCAAAGACTGACATTTTATTTCTAATGATCAAAATTAGTCAGAATTGGTAGTATAAGCCTTATGTTAAGCTGTATAAACCATTAGCATAAGCCTAACATTATCTTTTGCAGCCTACTGGTAGCAAATGCTGTTTGAATAGTCATAAGAAAGGCAAGCTAGAAAATTGTAGACCTAAGCGCTTTGATAGTCACAGAACAAAGTAAACAGCGACTCAGTCCTGGTTGTTCATGATCCCGTCTGGGATCACATTGGTGGGACATGTGTCTGCAGGACAAGTAGGTGCAATAAACTCCCACAGCCCATGGTCCTTGCCAGGGCTATGCTGTTGGTTTGCCTGTGCTCCGCCTTGCGTCTTGTCCATCCCACCTCACCTTACTGACGTGACTTGCTGGCTTGTTTGGACCTGGCTTATCACTACAGACTTTCTGGGAACCACAGGGCTGTGGACCAACCTTGGTTGCTGCCACCAGACTTGCAGTTCATGCCCTGGGACTGCCCTGGACTGCACCCCTCGTTGTGAGGCTGCTGTTACCCTTGGGTCCCGGTGGAGCAGCCCTCTCCTGCTGCTCCCCAGTCTTGCACTGCATCCAGGTTATTGTCCTCCAGCTGTTATTCTGGGCAACAGAGCTGACTGCAGTTCACTCTGCCCTCTTTAACCCAACATCTTTAAAAATAGCAGTAAGTATAGAAATAGAACAACAACATTGCAGCTGCATTATTCACTGGCTTAAAAACTACAGTAGTGGCAGGCTAGAAAAAATATAAAAGGGCTGGATTACGCAGGCAAGTACACACAGGCAGATTGCTCCTAGGCACATTGCTCCCAGGCATATGTACCTCCAGTTCCCGAAGATTACAGCTACACAAGTCATCATTTTTCTAAGCAACGGTCGGAATACCAGTTGGAGGCCAATTTATAGCTGAGCTGAGCACTTACTCCAGCAAGAGTGCTCAGATTTCTTTGAAGAATACCACACAGGCAGCTGTTCCCATTAAATAGCAACAAGAAATTAGAAAGACTGGGAGAACAGAGAAAAGCCAGGCTAGATCGGTAAGGAGGGATAAATCTGGCTGAGACCAAGAATAAAGAATATTTAATTGTGTGTCAGTGCCTACGCCACCTTCACTAACCCTCCTCCATATCATCCTTGTGGGTAGGTGTATGCTGCTTAAGTTACGTTCAACCTCTCTTCTTCTTAGTAAATCACTCCACCTGTGATCTCACCCATTCTGGTGTTTGACACTTCCATTATCTTTTACTTGGCATCTGTTGCTATTTTCTGATCACCAGATTTAGAGGGGAAAAAAAAAGGCAGAGGGCCCTCCTTTTGTCTTTTCATACACGTACACACGGGCAAATACACACCAAGGTGGACAGAAATGCTATTCCCAGTCCGGTATCTCTCCTATCACTACCATTTTGCTACTGACTGGAGGGAATTCAGAAAACAAACATGATTAAGCAATTGAGTGGATTATTTTATAAGGAAAACTGAGGGGTCAATGAGTGCAATTTTTGGGACATGTCAGAGGATCTACTCTTTCTCTGTCAGTGCAATGTAACCCACTAGTGAGCGTGTGTTACCAGGCTCTCCAGATCAGCAGCTAGCTCCACAATGAAGATGCAGGTTTTCAAACGCACTCAGATTGCAGGTTTTCTTCTGCTTCTGTTACTGTCCTAGTACCAATCACTTTAGGAAATCCACTCATTATGTCAAATATTTTAGAAGAGGAGTGCAAAGAAAAGTTGGTAAAAATACACTGAATATGTGGAAAGCTTTCTGATTATGGACTACAGAACATTTCTCACTAAAAGTGGTGAAATTTTATACTTAGAAAACTTAAGCCTAGTTAAACACTGATACATGTTAGAAACAATCTTCGATTGGCAGAGAGAGAAGATATATGAYAGTCTAATACATCTTTATCCTTTCTAATTTCTGAGAAGCAGAGATTCAGTTGGGATTATCACCTTTTTCTTTGCATTAATGCACCCAGATCTGCCGTGGTGAACCACTAGCACAGATGCTGTACCTGAGACCAGGGCAGGTGTGACTGCAGGTTCTGCTTGGTGAAGATGAAGACAAATAATCCAGTCTCCATATACATTGATAGAAGAAGAAATAACAACAGGCTGAAACCGCAGCAGTTTAGCCATTTCTAACGATGAGGAGAGTGAAGGACTGGAGTGGACTGTTTGGGAAGAATATGAAATTTCTGTCGTGGCAGGTCTTTAAGTAGAGATTAGACAAATCTGCAAGACAGGAGGAAGGTACAGAAGACACCCTCAGGCCAGGAGGTGGTCTTGGTGACCACCTGAGGTTCCTTACAGACCAGTTGTTCTCTGATTTGATGACTTGGGCTGAAAATACCATGATTTTCTAGAGCATAAATTGTTTGGAAATAGGTGGGTTGTCTTTTATTTCCAAATACTTAATAAGTTGTCAAAACATGTCCTACGTATCAAGTCCTGACAGTCACTGGATTTTGACATTTGGAGGAGAGGTGCATTGAGTATGCAGARGGTTTTATTTACACCACAATATTGAGTTTGCTATCTCAGTCAATTTTAGCTTTTTCCTTTCATGCCTCAGTGCAGTGTTGTTAAAATGACAATAAAGCAAGAGGGTGACCTTACATTGCAGGCAGCACTGTGGGATCCGTAAACAGAATCTGCTCATAAGAAATATTATTAAATGCTATCAAGCTTCTGACTGTCATAATAAATACATTCAGAGGCATTTGAAGGGGCAGGTTGAGTGCAATGTAGGTGATCTGACTGGAAGATGAAAAGAACTGTGGATGACGAGCTAACCGAATAGAAAAAAGACTAATGGATAGTGATGGAGCAATATGGTGTGGGTCACAGCCCAGGACCTGCACTGCTGATGTGCAGCAGAGATGCCAGGAGAGATTTTGGAGGGATGGGGCAGTCCCCTTTCTCGGCAGGCACCTCGTCCCTGTTCGGTACCCTGCTGAGCAGCCTCACTAGTCCACTAATCATGGACAGAACACCCCCCATGCACCCTGACACACGCATTAAAAATTGAGAGATTGTGAGAGGCATGACATTTATTCCACTGGGAACTGAAATGGGGTATTTGTCCATAAGACAATGTTCTGGAGTCAGCGGCCAAATAAGGTGTGAAATGAAAAGGCATATGGTATAAAAAACGAGTTCTCTGTATAACTGTGCTGGTTTTGGCTGGGATAGAGTTAATTTTCTTCATAGTAGCTAGGATGGGGCTATGTTTTGGATTTGTGCTGGAAACAGTGTTGATAACACAGGGATGTTTTAGTTATTGCTGAGCAGGGCTTACACAGAGTCCAGGCCTTTTCTGCTCCTCACCCCACCCCACCAGCGAGGAGGCTGGGGGGGCACAAGAAGTTGGGAGGGGACACAGCCGGGACAGCTGACCCCAACTGACCAAAGGGGTATTCCATACCATACGGCGTCATGCTCAGCATATAAAGCTGGGGGAAGAAGAAGGAAGGGGGGACGTTCGGAGTGATGGCGTTTGTCTTCCCAAGTCACCGTTACGCGTGATGGAGCCCTGCTTTCCTGGAGATGGCTGAACACCTGCCTGCCCATGGGAAGGAGTGAATGAATTCCTTGTTTTGCTCTGCTTGTGCACGCGGCTTTTGCTTTMCCTATTAAACTGTCTTTATCTCAACCCACAAGTTTTCTCACTTTTACTCTTCTGATTCTCTCCCCCATCCCACCAGTGGGGAGTGAGCGAGCAGCTGCGTGGGGCTTAGTTTCTGGCTGGGGTTAAACCACGACAATAACATTAAGTTTTACCTAAACATTATGCTTCAAGATAGCGCAACACTTCTCTGGGAACAGGCAACATCCATGAATATTAGAAAAAAGGTGAAATGTTGATAAAGGTCTTTCCAAGAGCTACAGTTTCCACTATGAAAATATTTTCAAGAGACAGTCAAGAAAGAGTATATGATCTGACAGAGAGAAAAGCAAAAGAAATGCTATTTTTGTCTCCTGAAAGACTGGTTGTAATTACAACAGTTGAGAAAAAAGGAGATTCCTGGCTTGTCTCTTTTCCCTCTGTAATATTTCCATCATTGTTTGACATTCTTTTTGATTCAGTAAAAATCTGAAAAGCCCTCAACCACTGTGGGTTTTAGGATAGGAAAAGGAAAGGCTATTCTTGTTCGGCCTGAAGCCGATGGTAGGGGGAATTACCAAGAGTTCAGTATGCTGCTTTGGCAGATATATAACCCTGCTCACAGCTACTAACATGTTCTGCTCCTTTTGGCGCAAAGGTGAGCATCAGAAAATACTTGGGATATGATCTTGAGTTCAACGGAGCATAAAACATACTTTTAAATTAAGTTTGTGCTCACGTAACTCCTGTAGCTTCCTCCAGCATAAATGTCAGACATAACCCTTTGGGCTGCTCTATTTTCCATTGATTATCCATAGACCAGTGGGCCCCATAGGCTGAGACAGCAAATGCTTAGGAAATCGTAACTGTGTTATCTTATCTTCATTTATCTTTTTTATGTTTGAAACTTTAAGGTAGCCAGTGTCCTGGAAATCCTGCCCTTTGCTGCAGTACCATAGAGCAGCCGTAGGGGACCAGAGGGGTGGACTGGTTGCTTTGATACTCCAGCCACCTTCAGTAACAATTAGAAAAGCTGGTGAAGATCATTACTCCAATTATATGAATGAAGCTAGAGACTGAACTTGGTCAACACAATTGAAGCACAATCTTTGCTTGGTGAAATGAAGCTGTTTATACCAGTGTTTGTATTCTTTTCCTTATTACACAGGTGTTAGCATCTCTAACTGGTTTGGTATCTTTAAAAATGTTAATAGGACCTAGGATTCTGATGATGTCTCTGAACCTGAGCAAATAAGTTTCTTTTGGTCAGAACATGAAAGTAGCCCTATTGGGTTAAACCAGAGATCCAGTTAGCCCAGTAGCTTTTTCTGAAGTTGTCCAATAACAGATGTTTAGAAGAAAAAGTAGAAGCAACATGATTCTTCCCCTTTTATAACCTTCTTCTTGAAATCAAATATTATTATGTCCTGAGCTACATGACAAAAATGTTAAAAGTTGTCATTGCATCCACTGCTTGCTAACTTATCTAATTCCTTTTTAACTTACTTATTTTTTATACAATATCCTGTAATGATGAGCATCAGAATTTAATTATGCATTGTACTGAAAGGTACTATCCGTTGCCTGATTTAAGCTTGAGACCAGAAGATTTCACTGGAGCTCCCTAATTGTGATTCACATTCCCTGTTTTTGTATCCATCCTGATTTTGTAGACTTTAATTTCACAAGCCATGGATTGGAGGAGTCCAATGAAACGAATTAAAAGTGATATAAATATTGTAAATCACATTTTTAAAAAATGCTGAACTCATTTTCTAGATGAGGTAACACACCCAAGTTTGCCTTGAAAAAGAGGAACTTTTGGGCCTTTGAAAAGATCATCCTTTAGCTATCCCTGCTAACACGTTTGTTCAACAGTATTGCTGAGTGCTCTTAAACACCTTTTTAGTGAGACACAAGAAGCTGATCAGCTACAAATGTCACACCACCTGTAATACCTTCTTTGTATCTTATCTCCGGGTTTGGAGTTAAAAATGAGGCATAAACAGATGAAAATGCATAAGACTTTTAAAACTTGTAGAACAATTAGACAGTTCATATTTTAAAATCACAGAGAGAAGTTATCTCAAAGAAGTTTTGGCACTATCTCATAAAACATTTACTATAGCTTATTAGGTCTTAAACATTGCTTGTATAAGGGAAGAAAGGAATTGGGGCCAGCAAGATGCTTCAAGTAAAATCACAACAGGATAAACATTTTACGTGTGCAAAAAACCCCAAGCATTCTCTGTATTCAGTTAAATTTTGTTAAAAAATGCTTCCATGCACATCTCCTGGCCAAATTTAGAAATATCACATGAAATGTTATTCTCCCAATTTCATCTTTAGAGTAAATTAARGTAGTACCACTTGCCCACATGGTCATGAATGTGTGAGCACAAAGGTGCAACAGCCACACATAAGCCTGATTTTTATCTTGAATTTTAGCTTGATTTCCAAACAGAAGAGTTCTCCTGGGCTTAATGCAGCCCTGTTTATCTGGACTGAATTTCTTCCAGATAAAAAAAGTAAAGCATGCACTGTTAGACAGCTTACACCACTTCTTTTTGAACACTGGAATATTAAATGGAAATGCTGATCTGTAAAATGCAGAGACATATACATGTACTCAAGCACCTCATTTTACATGTTGATGCTTAATTTAACAGTGAACTCTTTTCCCCTTTATGCTCTTTCAAACACAAAAATCTGAAACTGTGAGATTTCTTTTTAATAGACAAAAGCAAATTTTAACAAATACTAACAATAGAAAGTGTGCTCCCAAAAGGGTACAACGGTCTTGGTCTGCAATTATGCAGTTTCCTAAACACTGAAACAAACATTGATGTGAGTGGCTGGAAGATTAATGTTACACTGATGACAAAAATGGAAAAACAATTCAGGGAATCAAGAGGTAATTAAATTCTTGACAGACTCACTTGAATAAGGACCATTAGTTATATGAATGAATTATTCCCCTGAGGCTTTGATTATATACAGGAAATAGACATTTAACAAGTGATTTCATTGGCAATATAAAGCTTATTATCTCCCAAAATAAATGGCAATGTTAATTTACAGGGTTGCAGAGAGTGGTCATTTCAAACTAAAAAATGGAGTTCTGACTCCTGAAGAAATGCAATGAGATGAATAAGTCCTTTCACAATGAAGTTCGTTATATATTTTATACCAAGTTATCTGCATGTGCAAATAATGTGCAGAGGCTGAACTCTGATTCCACGTACCTTATAAATCTGGAAAACTGGTTTCAGCCAGTGCAATTATTCTGCATTTGTATTGAACTCAGGAACTGTCCTGGTTAACGGGTGAGGTTCTGGATGACTGGAGGCTTGCCAATGTGACGCCCATCTACAAGAAGGGCCGGAAGGAGGACCTGGGGA